>SJYC01089048.1:0-14616 GCA_006408675.1 Madoqua kirkii
ACATGCATATACTTAGGATACCAAGAACCGATAATTTGAATCCAAAATATGAGCTTCCTCTTCTCTCTATGGACACTCCTGTGACTCTAGTGCTTGCCATCCGTCAGGCCTTATCCAGGCCCATCTATAGCAGTCTCACTCTTCTCCTGCAAAAATCCATTCTCCAAGGAGTAACCAGAGTGATGTTCTTAAAATGCAAAGAGGATCATATAAAAAACTTTCTGATAAAATATAAATTCCTTACCATACTCCACAAGTGCTTGTAACACCTGAGTCTTGTTTGACTCTCCACCCTCCTTCCTTGTGTTTCCCTGAATTCAATCTGCTCGAGACACATGGCATTCTTTCTCTAATGCATTGGACTCTTTCCCACTGTCCAACTTCTGCATATTCTATTCCCTTCTCTGGACTGCTTCTTCTCACTCTCTGTGTTCATTTCAAATGGCATAGATAACTTCTCACAACTACAGACTTTACATTCATTGGTTTAATTGTCTATATCTGACCCCCATAATAGAGTTTAAGCTCCATGAAGGCAAGGAAAGCTTGTTTCGTTCACCACTATATCCCCAGCAATAAGCACTCTAGCTGTTAAGTCCCTAATAAATATTTGAAAGATGAATTAATAAAGTATGTATTCAACACAAAAATTAATAAATGCCATTTTTAAACTTTCATTTTGGGAAGATAAAACATCTTGCAAATTTGCTCAGATGTAAACAGTGAACACGAAACAAAACACACAGGCTTGAGGACATCCTCGGCAGGATGAGCTTCCTCCCAGTTTCATCCAGAAGACTTCCAGAGCCTCCTCACTGGTCTCCTCACCTCCTCGTCCCTTCTAAAATGCACTTCCACAGGGTAGCCACATCTGGGACTAGCCTTTTGTTCTGTTTCAAAGGAAAGCAGAAAAGACAATGCCAAAATAAAGCACAGCTTAAGAAGATGCCACCAAAGACAGCTTATGCCAATTTAGTTCTTTCTTTCCAAATTCCTTGAACTTCTTAGTTATTGAAAGAAAAATTACTATGGACAGGCCTCCTAAAGATGGCTTCCTTGAAAATCAAGAAGAAGTCAATATTGAACTGGTAGTGGGAAACAGCACAGAGATAGTCTCCAAAGGGAACTCATCAGTATGTCTCCTTTAGTATCAAAGACAGACACACAAGCTCAATTGACTTTAATTAAGGTCTCCCCAGGCTCACCAGAAGGTGAACTTTCCTAGCATTCCTAGCACAACAGATAAGTGATTTGCCAACTAGGATAAATGTGAAAGATACTTTGGCCCCAGGGTAGCTATATAATCCTTAGAAGTA
Organism: Madoqua kirkii; assembly: GCA_006408675.1. NCBI lineage: Eukaryota > Metazoa > Chordata > Mammalia > Artiodactyla > Bovidae > Madoqua > Madoqua kirkii. The sequence continues at coordinate 1,317 of SJYC01089048.1, forward strand.
ATTAGTAAAAGATTATAACTTGTTATTCTGCATTCACAGCACAGCACCTTGTTATCATAGCAATGGCCTAGATATGGGTTAAATTGACACCTATTGAAGAAGCACCTTAATAAAATCAACACCCCAAAACTCAGAGAAACAAGCTTGTGTTTTAATGTCATACTATTTCCTATGATGATATTTAAATTCAGCCTTCCTTTACACATCTGTTAAATTGTCATGCTCCCTAATTGGTAAATGAGTTGACTGAACTCTAGAAGATAGTGAAGGACAAGGAAGTCTGGCACACTGCAGACCATGGAGTCAAAGAGCCGTACACAATTTAGCAACTGAACAGCAGCAGTAGCAATAATTGGTAAAAGTATAAGAAAGCATTTCTTTGAAAAGAAACTTGTGTTTTTTTTTTAATATCCAAAACCATGTAGACCACAACCATATTAGGCAAAGAACAAAAATGTTTAATAAGAAGCTGGAGTTTAAAATTTACCTGGGAGGCCAAGTTTGTAAAAATTCTCAAGACATTTTATCCAGAGTCCCTTTTAGCAACCCTGTAAGGAATTCAGTGCCTATTAATACTGTAATTTTACAGGTAAAGAAAATGGAGATGCAAGAATAAGAGTGTAGAGTCTCAGGAAGTCAGCGTGGGAAGCTGAGGGTGATTAGAGCCTGGAGGCACTTCTTTTTAGTATAGCAAGTGGTTCTGACTCCATGGGGTTCTCTTCTTGAGCAATAGAATACACATGCATCCCTGGACATTTAAAAATGTATAAGAACTCTTTGAAACTAGTTCTCTTAATGCAAAAAATCCTTCAAAAAGAATGATTTTCCAGATAGGTATAGTGGAAACCATGGTGAATTTTGACAAGGAAATGTCTCTTTAATTCTATAATCTTCCACTTACTAGATATACATCCTTCAGCAAAATAACTTCTCTGTGACTCATTTTCCTCCCTTTAAAAATTGATACAGTAACAGAAGCTTTTCTCATAGGATTGTGAGAAAACAAAGAAGTAATGCATTGAAAGGTCAAGTGCTAACTCCTGGAGTTGTCTATCGTATGACAAACATTCCAAATGCTAAGATTCAGGCACCTGGTCTCCATCCAGGAATGAAAAGCTTAAGGCTGTTTATTTATATGCAGACAACCAAGTGTCTTGCGGAAATGTGAAGAGCTAAATTGTCTCATTTTGAGCATATATTTCCTCAGTGAGCCAACCTTTAGTTCCAAACTGGGGATTAAGAAAAGTGCCCCTTAAGGGGAGAGTGAAAGGCAGCTGTGAGGGAATTCAACATTTGCTCAGTACTTTATTTCCTGAGAGAAAAAAGCAAAGTAAATAACAATAAGCAAGCAGCTCCTAATAGAACACGTCACAAAAACACATGCAGGTGAGTATACACTCTGTTAATAATGAATCAAGCTAGACATCTACCATCTAGATTGCTATGAATTAATGCATTGAATCCTCATTAAAATTATGTATGACTGATAAAACTTAAAACATCAGCTTACTCTTTTTAGCAAAAAAAAATTCAAAATCCACATAAAAACAACAAAAAAAATAGAAGTATATAAAAATATCTCTTCAAAATTCTTTTCTAAGTAATTTTCACTGAGTGATCTATTAATCAAATAAGACTGGTGATGCCTTTTTCTACAAAATGTATTCTTGAATTTTCAGAGCTCTCTGATTTATTTTGTAAGTAGAATATCTGAATTCACAGATTTTAGTTTATGAACAGGTAGCATCTAACATTTCATTATGCATTTTGTAACTAATGTCAAATGAGTTTATAACACTTTTTCAGAAGTATTAGTTATCAAAAGCATAGCAATTTATATTAAAAACATAATGGTTGAAAACCATATGCATTCATTAATTCATAGTTACTATGGTTCAGGGATTCAAAAGCAGACTATCAGGGCGGGTTACCTTATAGCAGTCAGGATGTTGGCAGGAGCTTGGGTTATCCAGAGGATTAGTTAAGGCTGTAGGAAAGGTTTCCAAGAATACATGAGCCTTTCCATACCCTGCTGAAATGTCCTCAAGATGTGTTGTCTGGCTTCTCTCTGAGTGATTCAGGAGAGAGGAAGGTTGGGACCACCCTGGCTTTGATGACTTACTCTTGGAAGTCTCACATGGTCATTGTCTCTTTTTTATCCATTCATTAAAGTGAATCACTAGGACTTCCCTGGCAGTCCTATAGTTAACACTTTGACTTGCAACGCATGGGTTGAGGATTCAATCCTTGGTCAGGGAGATAAGAACCACAAGGCCAAAAAAACAAAAAACAATATTTTAACACATTAAAAAAGAAATACTTAAAAAATGGTCCACATCAAAAAGAAAACAATCTAAAAAAACAAAGTGAACCACTAGGTAATTAGGATCCACCTCTTGAAAAGGAAGAGGAACAGAGAATTTGTAGGCATATTTTAAACTAGCATAGTTAGTTATTTTAGAGCTATTTCCAGTATTAGGCTTTTGTAGAGAGACTAGCATAGCTCAGAACCGAGATTTTGAATATTTATCTTAATTAGTTGAAACAAATGAAAACAATGCTGCCTGAGATTAGTTTGGTTAATTTACTTTCCTGTTTCCAAAAGCCTGTATCTCAGCTTTATGTGAACGTATGTGGTTTTTATTCTTTTGACAAGCTTATTGCCTACTATCTCATTTTCTTAACAGCTTGATTGCACTGTGTCATAATTTTCACTGAGTGATCTATTAATCAAATAAGACTGGTGATGCCTTTTTCTACAAAATGTATTCTTGAATTTTCAGAGCTCTCTGATTTATTTTGTAAGTAGAATATCTGAATTCACAGATTTTAGTTTATGAACAGGTAGCATCTAACATTTCATTATGCATTTTGTAACTAATGTCAAATGAGTTTATAACACTTTTTCAGAAGTATTAGTTATCAAAAGCATAGCAATTTATATTAAAAACATAATGGTTGAAAACCATATGCATTCATTAATTCATAGTTACTATGGTTCAGGGATTCAAAAGCAGACTATCAGGGCGGGTTACCTTATAGCAGTCAGGATGTTGGCAGGAGCTTGGGTTATCCAGAGGATTAGTTAAGGCTGTAGGAAAGGTTTCCAAGAATACATGAGCCTTTCCATACCCTGCTGAAATGTCCTCAAGATGTGTTGTCTGGCTTCTCTCTGAGTGATTCAGGAGAGAGGAAGGTTGGGACCACCCTGGCTTTGATGACTTACTCTTGGAAGTCTCACATGGTCATTGTCTCTTTTTTATCCATTCATTAAAGTGAATCACTAGGACTTCCCTGGCAGTCCTATAGTTAACACTTTGACTTGCAACGCATGGGTTGAGGATTCAATCCTTGGTCAGGGAGATAAGAACCACAAGGCCAAAAAAACAAAAAACAATATTTTAACACATTAAAAAAGAAATACTTAAAAAATGGTCCACATCAAAAAGAAAACAATCTAAAAAAACAAAGTGAACCACTAGGTAATTAGGATCCACCTCTTGAAAAGGAAGAGGAACAGAGAATTTGTAGGCATATTTTAAACTAGCATAGTTAGTTATTTTAGAGCTATTTCCAGTATTAGGCTTTTGTAGAGAGACTAGCATAGCTCAGAACCGAGATTTTGAATATTTATCTTAATTAGTTGAAACAAATGAAAACAATGCTGCTGAGATTAGTTTGGTTAATTTACTTTCCTGTTTCCAAAAGCCTGTATCTCAGCTTTATGTGAACGTATGTGGTTTTTATTCTTTTGACAAGCTTATTGCCTACTATCTCATTTTCTTAACAGCTTGATTGCACTGTGTCAAAACTGCTGGGCTCTAATCATGAACCTTTTTTCAAAGATTCAGTTGCTTCCCAGTAGCTGAATAGTTACATCCATCCACCGACTGTTACTGTCAGAATCCTGCCGCCTCCTCCTGTGAGGAGCCACCGGGCTTCAGCAGTTTAATGAGAATTTTGAGCTGTGAATACCATTTACTCCATGAAGCCAGGGCCATAAATCCCTCCAAGTCTCTCCCCACCCACCTCACACCCATATTAGAGACAGAGAAGGAACAAGCTTCCTTGCTCCTCACCCCACCATTCTTTCTCCTGGGAGATCAAAGAAATCCCCTATGTCCTTCTAAACTCGCCATTACCGATTCCGATTCTACCATCTCAACGTCTCTTTCTGCCTCCTGTTCAGAAACCAATGTAATTTTTCTAGAAGTAAATGTAACAGCAGATCCATCATGCACCGAGATGATCAGATTGGGGAGGCCCTTCCAGGACCGGAGAGCAGATACCTGTGCTGTGCACAAGTAAACTCTACCTCAAATGAGTCTTTTTTTTTTAATTTTATTATTATTATTTTACTTTATAATATCGTATTGGTTTTGCCACACATCAACATGAATCCTCCATGGGTGTGCATGAGATCTCAATCCCGAACTCCCCTCCCACCTGCTCCCCCCCGACCCCCACACCATCCCTTCCCGTCATCCCAGTGCACCAGCCTTGAACATCGTGCAACAGCCCTGAACATCCTGCACCGTGCATCAAACCTAGACTGGCGATTCGTTTCTTACATGATATTATACCTGTCTCTTATACACATCTAGATGTGTATAAGAGACAGGAGAGACTAGCATAGCTCAGAACCGAGATTTTGAATATTTATCTTAATTAGTTGAAACAAATGAAAACAATGCTGCCTGAGATTAGTTTGGTTAATTTACTTTCCTGTTTCCAAAAGCCTGTATCTCAGCTTTATGTGAACGTATGCGGTTTTTATTCTTTTGACAAGCTTATTGCCTACTATCTCATTTTCTTAACAGCTTGATTGCACTGTGTCAAAACTGCTGGGCTCTAATCATGAACCTTTTTTCAAAGATTCAGTTGCTTCCCAGTAGCTGAATAGTTACATCCATCCACCGACTGTTACTGTCAGAATCCTGCCGCCTCCTCCTGTGAGGAGCCACCGGGCTTCAGCAGTTTAATGAGAATTTTGAGCTGTGAATACCATTTACTCCATGAGGCCAGGGCCATAAATCCCTCCAAGTCTCTCCCCACCCACCTCATACCCATATTAGAGACAGAGAAGGAACAAGCTTCCTTGCTCCTCACCCCACCATTCTTTCTCCTGGGAGATCAAAGAAATCCCCCATGTCCTTCTAAACTCGCCATTACCGATTCCGATTCTGCCATCTCAACGTCTCTTTCTGCCTCCTGTTCAGAAACCAATGTAATTTTTCTAGAAGTAAATGTGACAGCAGATCCATCATGCACCGAGATGATCAGATTGGGGAGGCCCTTCCAGGACCGGAGAGCAGATACCTGTGCTGTGCACAAGTAAACTCTACCTCAAATGAGTCTTTTCTTAAAATTTTATTATTATTATTTTACTTTATAATATCGTATTGGTTTTGCCACACATCAACATGAATCCTCCATGGGTGTGCATGAGATCTCAATCCCGAACTCCCCTCCCACCTGCTCCCCCCCGACCCCCACACCATCCCTTCCCGTCATCCCAGTGCACCAGCCTTGAACATCGTGCAACAGCCCTGAACATCCTGCACCGTGCATCAAACCTAGACTGGCGATTCGTTTCTTACATGATATTATACATGTTTCAATGCCATTATCCCAAATCATCCCACCCTCTCCCTCTCCCGCAGAGTCCAAAATACTGTTCTATACATCTGTGTCTCTTTTGCTGTCTCACATACAGGGTTATCATTACCATCTTTCTAAATTCCGTATATATGCATTAGTATACTGTATTGGTGTTTTTCTTTCTGGCTTACTTCTCTCTGTATAATGGCTCCAGTTTCATCCACCTCATTAGAACTGATTCAAATGTATTCTTTTTAATGGCTGAGTAATACTCCATTATGTATATGTACTACAGCTTTCTTATCCATTCATCTGCTGATGGACATCCAGATTGCTTCCATGTCCTGGCTATTATAAACAGTGCTGCAATGAACATTGGGGTACACGTGTCTCTTTCAATTCTGGTTTTCTCAGTGTGTATGCCAGGCAGTGGGATTGCTGGGTCATAAGGCAGTTCTATTTCCAGTTTTTTAAGGACTCTCCACACAGTTCTCCATAGTGGCTGCACTAGTTTGCTAACAACACATGAAAAGATGCTCAACATCACTCATTATCAGATAAATGCAAATCAAATACATCTTCAAGCTCTCCTGTCACTTCTGAGAGCATCTTTTTTTTTCTTTTTTTTTTTTAATGGCCAAAGAGTATTAAATCGTATTTCTATCCTATCATTTGAAAGGCTTCTGGTATTGTTGCTGCTGCTGCTGCTACTAAGTCACTTCAGTCGTGTCCGACTCTGTGTGACCCCATGGATGGCAGCCCACCAAGCTCTCCCATCCCTGGGATTCTCCAGGCAAGAACACTGGAGTGGGTTGTCATTTACTTCTCCAATGCATGAGAGTGAAAAGTGAAAGTGAAGTCGCTCAGTCGTATCTAACTCTTTGCGACCCCATCGACTGCATATATACTTCTATTTTTTAAAACACACAAACTTTTTTCCAAAGTAGAATCACAATACACAGAATATTTTTTTAATATGCTGCTTTCTAAAATTAATATGTGGTACCTAATCAGTACCAACCATGCACATGAGGTTTGTAATTGAATTACCTGAAAATACATACTGTGTTCTCCACTCTCACTGGATTAACGTGGGTCAATTACTTAACTTTTCCCTTGCCTATTTGGGCTTCACTCATAACAGTCAGTAAAGAATCTGCCTGCAATGCAGGAGACCCAGGTTTGATTCCTGGGTCAGAAAGATCTCCTGGAGTAGTAAATGGCAACCCACTCTAGAATCCTTGCTTGAGAAATCCCATGGACAGAGGAGCCTGGTGGGCTATAGTCCGTGAGGTCCCAAAGGGTTGGACATGACTTAGAAACTAAACAAGGAGAAGAAGCTGCAAAATGAAGATAGTATCTCTCTCATAAGGTTACTGTATGTATTCTATATGATTCAGTAAGCACTTAACACATTGCCCAGCAATTAGAAAGCAATCAGTGTATTCTAGCTATTAATATAATTATTATTCAGTTCAGTTCAGTTCAGTCGCTCAGTCGTGTCTGACACTTTGCGACCCCATGAATTGCAGCATACCAGGCCTCCCTGTTCATCACCAACTCCCAGAGTTCACTCAGACTCACGTCCATCGAGTCAGTGATGCCATCCAGCCATCTCATCTTCTGTCATCCCCTTCTCCTTCTGCCCCCAATCCCTCCCAGCATCAGAGTTTTTTCCAGTGAGTCAACTCTTCACATGAGGTGGCCAAAATGTTGGAGTTTCAGCTTTAGCATCATTCCTTCCAAAGAAATCCCATGGCTGATCTCCTTCAGAATGGACTAGTTGGATCTCCTTGCAGTCCAAGGGACTCTCAAGAGTCTTCTCCAACACTACAGTTCAAAAGCATCAGTTCTTCAGCGCTCAGCCTTCTTCACAGTCCAACTCTCACATCCATACATGACTATTGGAAAAACCATAGCCCTAACTAGACAGACCTTAGTCGGTAAAGTAATGTCTCTGCTTTTGAATATGGTATCTAGGTTGGTCATAACTTTTCTTCCAAGGAGCAAGCATCTTTTAATTTCATGGCTGCAGTCACCATCTGCAGGGATTTTGCCTCCCCCCCCCCAAATAAAGTCTATCATTGTTTCCATTGTTTCCCCATATTTTTGCCATGAAGAGATGGGATCAGATGCCATGATCTTAGTTTTCTGAATTTTGAGTTTTAAGCCAACTTTTTCATTCTTCCTCTTTTACTTTTATCAAGAGGCTCCTTAGTTCTTCTTTGCTTTCTGCCATAAGTATGGTGTCATCTGCATATCTGAGGTTATTGAGCTCTCTCCTAAAAATCTTGATTCCAGCTTGTACTTCTTCCACTCCAGCATTTCTCGTGATGTATTCTGCATATAAGTTAAATAAGCAGGGTGACAACATGCAGTCTTGATGTACTCCTTTCCCAATTTGGAACCAGTCTGTTGTTTCATGTCTAGTTCAAACTGTTGCTTCTTGACCTGCATATAGATTTCTCAGGAAGCATGTCAGATGGTCTGGTATTCCCATCTCTTCAAGAATTTTCCATAGTTTGTCGTGATTCACACAGTCAAAGGCTTTAGGATAGTCAATAAAACCTAAGTAGATGTTTTTTCTGGAACTCTCTCACTTTTTCGATGATCCAGCTAATGTTGGCAATATAATCTCTGGTTCCTCTGCCATTTCTAAATCCAACTTGAACATCTGGAAGTTCACAGCTCACATACTGTTGAAGCCTGGCTTGGAGAATTTTGAGCATTCCTTTGCTAGCGTGTGAGATGAGTGCAATTGTGCAGTAGTTTGAGCATTCTTTGGCATTGCCTTTCTTTGCAATTAGAATGAAAACTGACATTTTCCATTCTTGTGTATTGTATTGTATTGAACAATAAAAAAAAGAAGAAATAAAATGAGAAAAATATCAAATCATCAAAAAATATATATATTTTTTAAAGTTAAAAATGCTTCTTATATTACATAAAGCCAGTACTGCTACTTCTAAATTCCACTGTTTGTGCATCTCTAGGTTGTTCAGTGTTATGCCTGTGATGTGAAGGACAGTCACTTCCAGGAGTGCTCAGCGTGGCTTCCCGTGTTTTCCATCACAACTGCTCCCCTCTGTACGTATAGTTACAAGCTACTCTAGGAGAGGAAGAAGTTCTCCCAGGCCCTAGAGTAAAAGTAACATTCTTCCATACTTTATTATACCAGAAGCAACAAAGTTCTGAAGGAGACATAATTAAAGACAGCACAGAGTCGCAGTCTGTCAATATACCACCCTCACCATTTTCATTAACAAAGTGGGTTACGCTGGAGCCCAGATCTGCTTTACAATTTGCTGTTATAAGATGATGCACACTCTCCTAAATCCAGGGCACAAGGCCACTCTCAGAACAGCCTCCTGACCAGACCTGTGAGTAAAAAAATATATATTTTTTAATGTTATCTCTTTTAAGGTACTTCTGTTTCTTTTTAATACTACAAAAGAACTTAGAACTTGGCACAGAGTGAATGGTCAATAAATATTACCAATTATTGTTCATTACTGTGGGCATCTGAATTCTGAATACCACTAGAAGTGGATTTATCTAAACTGGGAGCTGCCCAGAGAAGCAACTGGATGTTTATTTAATTAATAGGCATTATTTTTTACAGCAGTTTGGAAGTCACAGCAAAACTGAGAGATAGTTTCAGGAATTCCCCATACATCCCTACAGATACATATGAATAGCCTCTCCCATTTTCAAAAGCCAGCACTGGAGTGGCACATTTGTTATAATCATGAACCTACACTGATGCACCATCATCAGCCAAAAGCCCATAGTTTACCTTAGTATCCAATCTTGGTGTACATTCTCTAGGCTTTGGTCAATGTATAATGACATGAATCCACCATTACAGTACCTTGCAGGAAAATTTCACTGCGTTAACACCTTCTGTGCCCTACTTATTCATCCTTTCTCACCCTGCTCCTTCAACTGAGCCACCAGGGAAGTCCCATAAGGTTTGCTACTGGCAGATAAATAGTACTCAGTTAAGGCCCTGGACTCTGAAATCCAGTTGTTAGGTTTAACTCATGCCTTTGACACTTCCTGGCTGCATGAGTTAGAAAACATTATTTAACCTGTCATCATTTCAATTTCCTCTTCTGCTAAATGGGCATGGAAATTGCACTTAGGTAATAGGTAAAGATTAAAATCCTATTTACAAATGGTGAAAAGCACTTAGAAGAGATACTAGCACTTTGCCAGCACCCTGTAAATGTTAGCTCTTTTTTATTGCATAGATTCTGTTTTTTTGGCCTGGCCCTTCCCATTAATTGCTTTGATTGGACTGCTTGCCCCTCCTTAATTTGGGATTCAGACCCTGGACACCGTTACTCACAGACATCTTACCATATTTCTGTGATGGCACCAGTGCCCCATGATTCCATGAAAAATTCAGTATTTAGAAGGAGAGTTTCTGTAACATATGGTTAGGATGAATTTTAATTTAATCACTGCAGATACCAGGGGAAAAAAAGTATTCTTAGAAGACGAGCTGTATACTGGCAATGCCTGTCAGACTGTTGACCATTTGTTAAGGTTAAGAGTCTCTTCACTGCACGTCAATAATGAGGAGCAGATCTAGTACAGAAAACTGCTTGTTTTCTGATGTCATTCAATTCACTGTTTATGGTATAATCACTTTGGCGATACTTGTTTCTGCTCCAAACAGAGATGCTTTAAGATGGTTTAGAATAGAATGCCATGACTATCAGGCTTCCCTTGTAGCTCATTCAGTAAAGAATCTGCCTGCAGTGCAGGTTTGATCCCTGGATTGGGAAGATCCTCTGGAGAAGGAAATGGCAACCCACTCCAACATCCTTGCCTGGAAAATCTCATGGACAGAGGAGCCTAGTGGGCTGCAGTCCATGGAGTCACAAAGAGCTGGGGATGATTGAGCGACTAACATGTACTTTTATTAGAAACTAATGTGTTCATTATAATGTCATGCCAACCTAATCTCATTTGGGGGGGGGGCGTATTTTTGTTATAAATTTTTCTTTCATATTAGGATTGTTACTTGCATACTCAACCAACATTTTCTCGTATCTTCCTGACAGAGTCCTAATTTTATTCACAGAACTATGCTTAATATAGATTGAAACCATGTCTAAATAGAGATAGACACATGATTAGCTGAAGTCAATCACAGTGATGTTATGTTTTTTGTTAGTGATTGGTTTGGGCATGGAGGCAATATCATTTTAATAAATAAAATATGAGGGAATAGACTTATTGAGGTTATTTTATGAAAGATGTTTCTCCTCAGAAATAAAAAGTGAAATAAAGAAGAAAATACCTTCTTTTCCCACTGAATGTATTATTGGATTATTATAAATGGTACTAAGATACATGTATTATGATATTGAAAGATCAGTGACACATAAGGTGGTGGAGCAGGTAAATAAAAAACTAGGGTCCTTGATAACATTATGCCAGAGCTGAATCCATCAATCCTTGTCTCCATGGTCTTTTTATTATGTTAGTATATTTTTCTGATTCTTTAAAACAGTTAAGTAGAAATTTTGGTTCTCTGTGGCTTACAAAATTCTTGAAAGAGATAGTTTTTTATAAAGATAATAGCAAATATTATTTCAAAAAGTCTTTTATGTTATTCCCATAGAGAATATGGGATGTTTAGGTAATATGGACTATAAAACAACATAATTCCCAAGATAGCTGGTTCATGAATTAGAGTCAAACATCAGAAGGGTTTTAAGGGCATGCCATAACACCATCCTAGTCAATATTTTTACCTAATATCATCATGGATATGAAAGAGAAAAGTAAGCTTATGCTACCTAGAGGTTGAAGTCTAAACTTTGTTCATTTTTCAAGGCCATTGGTGATATTTATTTCAACCATGTCTCTCATGGTATGTACATGTGTATGTATGCATATATTATATGTATTGTCTATATATAATTATATTATGAATATTTTACATATCATCATGTATTCATTTATATGATAAAAGGCTAAAAGGATCTAAATTATGGCCTGTAGTGCATGCTCACGTTTTCTGCATGCTATTTTCTTTGCCTTGAATATTCTTTCCATTTTTGTCTGTATGTTAATAGCTGAAGCTATTAGTGTTCTGTCTAGATCCTTTCTAAAGAGTCAGTGGACAGAACTTCTAACTCCAGTGCTATTGGGTAACAGCCATCCCCTTCTCCAGAGAGAGAACTGCTGACCAAGATTTGCCTTGGCTGGGAAATTAACCACACGTCCTGAAGTGACAACCTGAACTGCCTGAAGTAATAACCTATTAGTAAATGATACAGGGGCACAAAAGATTGACCTTTTGCTGCACAGTGGGACCAAACAGTGCAGTTCCTGCTTCAGAACCTCCCGTGGGATCAACATGAGGCCAATCTCCAGCTTAGCATGCAATTTTTCTTTCTTTTCTTCCCCCAACCTATTCTAGTTCCCTCCCTCTCCTTCTTATGAGAACACTCCTGCAATAAACCAGCTTCTCAAAAAACCTCATCTGGCAACCTGCTTTTAGGAAACCCAAACTAAGAAAATAAACTAGATAATTTCTGAACATCCTTCCAGACTCAGGTCTACTGTCATTTACTCTATAAAACTGTCAAAAATGTTCCAAGGTAGCAAGAGGCACTCTTTCCTCCATGATCACATAGCACATATATAGCCCTAAGACATTATGTTAAACATATTCTAATCCTCTGCTACTCTTTCCCTCATTCTATAGGTTCTGTGAAAAAAAGACATATCTACCAAATACATGTATTCTTCATAACATAATGTACGGCAATAAGAGTTTAACAACATTTTAAATAAGGAAAAAAAATTCCATTCCTTTTAAAAAACAGTTTTAAGACTAGGTCATAAAACAAAGATTTAAAACCTTTTAAGAAAATATTTACTTCAACAACCAATGACAGAGGTGTGAATTAAAAAGATGTGGTACATACATACAATGGAATATAACTCAGAAATAAAAATGATGAAACAATACCATTCACAGCAACATGAATGAACCTAGAGATTATCATACCAAGTGAAGTAAGCCAGATAAAGACCAGTGTCATATGACATCACTTATATGTGGAGCCACTGAAGGTGAAAGTTGCTTAGTCATGTCCGATTCTTTGCCACCCCATGCACTGTAGCCTGACAGGCTTCTCTGTCCATGGAATTCTTCTGCCAAAATACTGGAGTGGGTAGCCATGCCCTTCTCCAGGGGATCTTCCCAACCCTAGGATTGAACCTAGGACTCCTGCATTGCAGGCAGATTCTTTACCATCTGAGCCACCAGGGAACCACATGAACTTATTTACAAAACAGAAATAAACTCACAAACATAGAAAACAACATTACGGTTACCTAAGGAGATGAGGGAAAGAGCGATAAATAAGGAGTTTGGGATTAAAATATACATACTACTATATATAGATAACAAACAAAGACCTACTATATGGCACAGGGAACTATACTCAGTGGCTTCTAGTAGAAGAATGAAAGAAACAGAATGAAAGAGAATGTAAAAAATAATATATAAATTTGTATATAATGTATAATTGAATTTGCTGTGGACTGGAAACTAGCATTATAATCAACTATATTTCAGTTAAAATTAAAAGAAAGGAAATATTTACTCAAAAAGCAAAATGGAATAAAAAAGCACTGATGTAAAATCTTTAGTGAAGGTTCAAGAATTAAT
>SJYC01089051.1:0-11412 GCA_006408675.1 Madoqua kirkii
TTATCTCACCTCTTAATTTGTATTTATTCTCTCCTACTTTTGATGAAGCAAAAAATTTTAATTAAATACATTTGAATTACAGGTACAATTCAATTTTATGCACTTGATTTATAACTTTTTTCTTTTTAATAAGTGTTCTCTTGTTTTAAGATATTCTTTTCTTATAAAGATAATGAAGATATATTCTTATCTTCTAAATTTTTTAGAAATTTGTTTTTCACACTTAGATCTTTAATCCTATTGAAATGAGTTTTGTGTATTTTTTGAGATAAGATCCTTTTTCCTTCCATTTTCTTCCCCTTATGGCTACCCAGTTGTCCTGGGACCATTTAATGAAAAGGTCCTTTTTTCTCTGTTGACATATATAATCATTTTAGTTTTATAAAAAATATCCATTTTGTTAGATCTATTTCTGGGCCATTTATTCTATTCCGTTGGTCTATTTGAGCATCCCTATATAATATACTGGGAGAAGGCAGTGGCACCCTACTCCAATACTCTTTCCTGGAGAATCCCATGGACGGAGGAGCCTGGTAGGCTGCAGTCCATGGGGTCGCTAAGAGTAGGGCACAACTGAGCGACTTCACTTTCACTTTTCACTTTCATGCCTTGGAGAAGGAAATGGCAACCCACTCCAGTGTTCTTGCCTGGAGAATCCCAGAGACAGTGGGCCCCCGTCTATGGGGTTGCACAGAGTCAGACACGACTGAAGTGACTTAGCACATAATATACTACTCAAAGAATATAGTTTTACATATGCTTGAATTCTGAAGATTGTTGTTCATCAATATTATCAAGAATATTCTTGGCCCTTTCTGTTTTCAAATAAATGATAGAATTATATAACTATATAGTATAAGAAATATACTGGAGGAGGAAATGGCAACCCTCAACAGTATTCTTGCCTGGAGAATTCCCATGGATAAAGGAGCCTGGTGGGCTACAGTCCATGAGGTTGCAAAGAGTTGGATACAACTGAGTGACTAAGCACATATTCTATAACCTGTAGAATTATAGGATCAGTTTTTCAAATTCACATGAAAGCATATGTAAAAACCCATTGAGAGAGTTTTTAATTGAATTATAGTTGTGTTAGTTTCTGCTGTACAGTAAAATGATTCAGTTATACATATGTTCTTTTCCATTATGGTTTATCACAGGATACTGAATATATTTCCCTGTGCTATACAGTAAGACCTTGTTGTTTGTCCATTATATGTAATGTAATAGGTTTCACCTGCTAACGCCAAACTCCCAGTATTTCCTTTCCTTGGGCCTCTCCCCTTTGGCAAATGAAACTCTGTACTCCAAGTCTGTGTTTCTGATTTGTGGTAGTTTATTCACGAAGTTGTGTCCAACTCTTGCGGCCCCATGGACTGTAGCCTGCCAGGCTCCTCTGTCCATGGGATTTTACAGGCAAGAATACTGGAGTGGCTTGCTATTTCCTTCTCCAGTCTGATTTGTAAATAAGTTCGTTTGTGTCATATTCTTAGATTCCACATATAAGTGATATCATGTGGTGTTTGTATTTCTTTTTAATATTTCACCTAGTAGGATAATCTCTAGGTCCATCTATGTTGCTGAAAATGGCATTATTTCATTCTTTTTTATGGTTGAGTAGTAGTCCATTGTATATATGTACCATATCTTTATCCATTCATCTGTCAATGGACATTTAGGTTGTTCCCATGTCTTGGCTGTTATAAATAGTGCTCCTTTGAATATAGGGTACATATATATCTTAAACTATAGCTTTATCTGGTATATGCCCAGTTGTGGGATTGCTGAATCAAATTGGAGCTCTATTTTTAGGTTTTGAGGAACCTCCTTATTGTTTTCCATTATGGCTGCATCAGTTTACATTCCTACCAACAATGTAGGAATTTCCCTTTTCTCCAGACCCTCTTCAGCTTCTGTTATTTGTAGACTTTTAATGATGGCCGTTCTGATAGGTGTGAGATGTTACCTTATTGTAGTTTTTATTTTACTTCTCTCATAATTAGAGATGTTGAACATCTTTTCATATGCCTGTTGCCCCAATGTATGTCTTCTTTGGAGAAATGTCTATTTAGGTCTGCTTCCCATTTTATATTGGGCTGTTTTTGTTGTGGTTAAATTGTATGAGATATTTCCATATTTTGAAAATTAAGCCCCTGTCAGTTGCATTGTTTGCAAATATTTTTTTCCACTCTGTAGGTAGTTGTTTCATCTTATTTATGGTTTTCTCTGCTATGCAAGAGCTTGTAAGTTTTATTAGGTCCAATTTGTTTATTTTTGCTTTTTTTTCTATTGCCTTGGGAAACTGACCTAAGAAAATATTGGTACTATTTATATCTGAGAATGTTTTTCCTATGTTCTCTTCTAGGAGTTTGATGGTGTCATGTCTTATGTTTACTCTTTAAGCCATTTTGAGTTTATTTTTGTGTATGGTATGAGAGTGTGTTCTAATTCATTAATTTACATGTCACTATTCAGCTTTCCCAACACCACTTGCTGAAGAGACTGTCTTTTACCATTTTCTATTCCTGCTTCCTTTGTCAAAGATTGACTGTAGGTGTGTGGGTTTATTTCTGAGCTCTCTTCTGTGTCATTGAGTCATGTCTGGTTTTGTGCCAATACAATGCTGTATTCATTACTGTAGTTTTGTTTGTCTGAACTCTGGAAGGGTTATGTGTCCTGCTTATATTTTCTCAAGTTTGCTTTGGCAATTCTAGGTCTTTTATGGTTTCATAAAGTTTTAGAGTTATTTGTTCTAGTTTTGTGGAAAATTGTCATGGGTAATTTGACAGAGACCACATTAGGTCTGTAGATTGCTTGAGTAGTATAGCCATTTTAACAATATTAATTCTTCCAATCCAAGAGCAATCCCAGTGGGATTTTTATTTGCATTTCTGGTGATCCACTGATCAATTTAGAGAAAAAATATATTTTACATTATTGTCTTCCAATAGGGCACTTCTCTCATTTATATATATATCTGTTTCAATATTTGCTATAAGTTGAATTGTGTTCCCTCAAATATGTTAAAATTCTAACTCTTGGTCTGACCCTTTTTGGAGATAGGGCCTTTAGGAGGTAATTAAGTTTAAATGAAGTAATACCAGTAGAACTCTAATCAAGTAGCATTGGGGTCCTTATATAAAGAAGAAAAGAGAGTCATAAACCCCCCAGGCTCCAGAACTGGAAGGAATACATTTCTATTGTTTAAGCCACCCAGTCTGTGGTATATTGTTAGGCAGACCAAGCAGACTAAGATAACAGTGCTCAGTATTGTCCACAGAGAGAAAGTACATTCATGGGCACTTCCTATTTTTAATGTTAATGTAAATAACATATACTTAAACATTTCATTTTCTGTTTATACAGAAAAATGAAACTGATCTCTGTATTTAAGCTTGTATCAATAAATCTTACTAATCCTCTTGTTAAATGTCAACTATTGATCTAAAAAATTTTTATAGTATCCTAGAGTAATAATAATATATGTGAATAATGAAAATGTATTTCTTTATTTGTGATCTTAATTTTTTTCTCCTGGTCTTGCTATGCTGACAAGGACCTAATTCATAAGGCCTGAGGTAGGATCTCATTTCTGACCATATCCTGGATAATTCTTGAAACCTTAGGGAGCTCCAGTCCAAAATAATTATATTGGGTCATAAGAATCTGACACTATTGGCAGACATATGTTGATTAGCTCACATTTGTTTTTTGATTACTATTTTTCCTTATAATAGCAATTTATGAAAAGTTCAATCTAGCTCACCAAAATGCAACCAGAGGTATCTGAGTCATAGGAGGTGCCTCCACTAGGGGAAAGTCAGAGAAAAAAAATTGAAATGCAGAGAAACTGCAGAGATAGTTGAAACAGAGGGAGATACTTAATAAAAATGAGCATCAGATTTCTGTCTCACTCCAAGCTCACAAGGAACTCTTCTTGAAGTTCTCCTTTGCCTTGGAGGTCAGATGCCAACTATACCAAATCTGTTAAGCCCTCCCTTTTATAACTACCCCCTTCTGCCTCTAAAATATATATATATATATATTAAGTCTACCCTCAACATACTTATTTCCATATGGAAATAAGTGGACTACTGTGGACTACTAATGAGTGGACAATATGGACTACTAAAAGGGATTTGAACAAGAAATACACTTATTTTGCAAATAAAATGAAATATGTACTTTAGAAATAACATTTAAAGACAGAAGTAATTTCAGAAAAATAATGGGAACAGATTCATCAAAGAGATAACAACTGAATTGAATTTTTAGAAAGGACCCTTAGTTAAACCAAATACAGACTCAGAACCAGGCAAAGCAAGATGATTGGCCAAAGGAAACCCAAAATAAACATCCCATATAAGTGATTCAAGCTACCACGAAGGCGCAACTCTTTCTCTGAGCCTTCCTGAATGTCTGTCCACACATACTGTTTTATCTCCTAACAAGCAGTTGTTTCACTGCAAAAAAAAAAAAAAAAAAAAAGAAAGAAAGAAAGAAAGAAAAAAGATAAAAATTGAAAATGTAGCCATGGGAAGGCACTAAGTATTCCCTCAGTAGAAGAGAGGACACCTATGGCTAGCAGTGGATGACAAAGCTTGTGAGCCAGCTTAGTAATCTATTTTAGAGACTCTTGAGGCCAAACAAAGATGAGTAAGGATATGCACTAGAGAAAGATAGAGTCATCTTAAGGTTCTTGGATGGTCAACTGACACAAAATTAAGTGAACATATTGTGCAGGAAAGGAGGAAGGAAGGAAAGCATTGGAATCAAGGTAACCATTTAGTAAACTATAACAGCAGAACACGATGAGAACTCACAATAGCAATAAAAGAACGGTGAAAGTAAAAGGAAGGAATGTGTTTAAAGAATGCTCTAAAAATTCACCAACATATAAGTCACCATTAGGGGAAAAATGCCTTCAGATATTGCCTAATACCCTGTTTATAAGTGGGCTTGCTCCCCGCTTATAAACCTAGAAAGTGCATTGGATGAGATTCAATATTCTATAGAATCAGATCATTAATTAAGAACATGTTCTATAGAAAGACTTACAAAGAACGATTTCTGAAATCATTGTCCTTTTTGGGAAATGTCAGGCCCTGGTTTGTATTCAAGAGGAGTAATATCGGGAGATTTCTCTGATGCAGTCCTCTAAAATTTTGTCAGGAAGACAATATCTTGTTTATCCCCCGATTAATGTATTGCTTGTGAAGAACAGCTGAGGAGATCTAATGTGCCAGTTCATTTAAATATTGCCATTTTGCTTTTGCTGGAGCAGCGTGGCAATCTCACACCCTCGCACCACAGTGAATAAGGCTTTGGCAGTTGCTTCTGTAAATGTCTGATCAATCTTTATGCCTTAGGCAGACACAGGTGGAGAGGGAAGGAGGAAGACAGAGGAGTCCCTTTATATCCATATTTTCCCGAACTCCACTGACAGGCTGTGCACTTTCTGATTTATGTTGTGTGGAGAGAGAGCTAGGGAATGGCTCACTTCCTTTGCAGCTTGGCTTCTTTGAAAACTCAAAAATAGAAGCATGCGTTGTCAGCAAGTCAGACATATGGTCTTAACTTTTATGTGGAGTAATCAATTGTCTAAGCATGTAGCCAAAATAAAAATTATATATATAACTTCTTCTATTGGGATTATTTTACTTTATAATGTGGTTTGATTTGGTAATGTGGTACCCTGGCCTTGAAGAATTTATTTCTTTATTGGATTTTCTTTTATTTATTTATTTATTATTATTTTTTTAAGACTTTACTCTACTTTACAATACTGTATTGGTTTTGCCATACATTGACATGAATCAGCCACAGGTGTACATGATCTCCCAATGCTGAAGCCCCCTCCCACGTCCCACCCCACACCATCTCCCCGGATCATCCCGTACACCAGCCCCAAGCATCCTGTATCCTGTATTGGTCATAGACTGGCGCTTTGTTTCTTATATGATAGTATACATGTTTCAGTGCCATTCTCCCAAATCATTACCTTGGTCAATGTCACCACCTTCTGTCTCTTCAGTTGTTTAGTTAGGGCTCATGGAGTCCTTGACTCCTTCCCTACTCAAAACAGCTACATTATATATCCCAAGTCATTCCCAAATGCTTGCACCCCTCTCCATGCCCATAGCCTCTGCTCTGTTTTGTCTTTTTTTTCAACTTTACTCTAAATAATTTCAGGAACCTATTAATATGTGTTCTTCACTCCGACTTCCTCTCAGAAACCAATCCTTCACACTGCTGTAGAGGTTTACAAGTCCAGTGGTGAACGTCTTGACTTCATTTGTTTCTTTGTTTAACATCTCTTTAACATTTCCACCCCCACCTCCCAGAACAACTTGTACCGATAAGTACAAATAACATCCATGCAACATCTTCCTAAACATAGATTCAGGCAATTTCTATGATTTCGTGACTTTCACAGCTACCTACGTGACCTGCTCCTCTTTTCTAAACCTAGAAATTACACTGGATGAGACTCAAAATAGATGTCTCCTCCCAGGTGTACTGTCCCATCTTCTCTATGTTTAGGCATTGTGAACACACCCACTTTCTGTTCCCATAGTGTTTTTATATATTTCTATTAGAAATTTTTATCTATTGTAGTTATTTTATGATATGGCATCTTACACATGTATCAGATGGATTGTGCTTTGTTCCAAAATTTCATAGCTAATTACCACTAATCACTTGCACAAAGATATCTGGTGCTATCAAAATGAAAACAACAAAAAGTGCTTTATTTTTCCTAAAAAGGACACACACATATGATTATAAGCTGTCTGTAAATTCTTTAGCAATTTTTATAAACACCCTTCCCTTGAGTAATATCACTGGTTGAGAAGTGCTGAAATAACCTTATTTATCACTTGAGTCCTTAGTATAAAAAAGTAAGCACTCAAGTGACATGTGGCTGACTCAAAGAATAATTTTTAATTCATTTATTTCTAATAGATCTCCTTATTGTTATCATAGCTCCTCAATGTCACTTTTCAAGCATGCTCTTTGAACACAGTTGTAAAAATCCCTGATCTTTTGAGGATGATCAGAGACATTACCTCCTATTTCTCTTAATCACTGTCAGCTACTGACCTGCAGACACTTACCTATTGAGTAAAAATTTTTGTTACCAACCATCTTTTCCTTTAACCCAACTCTTATCTGTAACTTATATTAATTCAGTAGTTGTACAGTTAGCTTCCTTCTGAACCTTAGAGTTCCAACCTTTCTATTTTCTTGAATTACTTATTTATCAGCTCCTAATCATTAATTTTTTATTCAAAATATAAAACTACTCTTTCGACTTCAGCCTTGCAGTAGCAACAAATCTTTTTCTTCTTTACAGTTAAGTTTCCTGAAAGAATTGTATACATTCTTCAATTTTCTTTCTCCATTTATTTTTCAAACTACTGCCATCTAATTTCTATCTCTATGATACCAATGAAATCTTTTTTAACAATGATCACTTTTTGTTTACTAAATTCAGTGGACAATTTTATGTTCTATTGTTTCTTAGTCTCTACCATGTGACGTTAATGGCTTATTTCATTCTTTTGGATGGCTTGCTTTGGCTATATTATTCTCTGTCTCTAATCAGTTCTTTCTGTATCTATCCAGGTTTTTCTTCCTTTATCTTTTCCTTAAATTTTGGCATTTTCCAGCATTCTGCCCTCTCATCTGGGCTGAGTATATCATTACTTATATAAAATCCTTCCATATATTTGCATTGTTCCCCAACAACATTATTACTGCTCACCTTGGAATTCTAGATTATCTGTGCCCTGAATCTTCACTAGCCTCATGTTCACTCCATTTCATGTTTTGTATTCACACAAGTGATTGAATTTTCTCATTAACTCAATTTATCCAAATTTAAAATGGAAAAATAGTAATGCTTCCATCAGTGTTGAAAGGATTTTATGAGTAAACATTTGTAACATATAACAGTTCTTGGGACAAAGCCACAAATAACATTATCTACTGTTCTTCACTTCACTTCACTTCACTGTTCTTATTTAAGCATTTACTTTCTCCACACAGTATTTTTTTGGGAAGTAGTCTGTGGATAACCTTCATCAGAATCATCTGGGATCAGTTTGCTAAAAAAGCAAACCAAAAAAACAGATACCTGACCTCATAGTAGACCTATAGAATTACAGTCTCAGGGCCAGGACTTTAGCCATATTCCTGTTTAGCTAGTATTCTAGATTATCAGCTTTCCTAGGATAGTAGCTAAAAAGGAACATGGTTAAAAATCTAGTCTCAGGTGGCGCTAGTGGTAAAGAACACATTTGCCGGTGTAGGAGACATAGACTCAGGTCGCCCCAGTCAGGAAAATCTCCTGAAGGAGGGCATGGCAGCCCACTCCAGTATTCTTGACTGGAGACTCCCATGGACAGAGGAGCCCGGTGGGCTGGACTACAGTTCATAGGGTCTCACAGAGTTGGACACAACTAAAGTGATTTAGCATGCATGCATATATATATAGGCACATAAAAATTACCAAACAAATGTAGGAGTTCGAATAGTTCTAAGAGAATCAGTTTCAGAATTCTCCATTTCCACAAGTGCTATTGCTAAATCTAATCTCCCTGAGAATGTACTTGGGTTAGCATCGTTTTGTGTGTGTGTGTGTGTGTGTGTGTGTGTTTGTTGTTGTTGTTTTTTACCACGTTTCCTCTTGTACCAGGTCCTCTAGTTCACATAACTTGTTCCTGCTTAGCCTCTAAGTTGTGTCCAGCTTTTTTTTGCCACCCCACGGTCTGTAGGCTGCCAGGCTCCTCTGTCCATGGGATTTCCTATGCAAGAATACTGGAGTGCATTGCCATTTCCTTCTCCAGGAGATCTTTCCAACCCAGGGATCAAACCCATATCTCTTGCATTGGCAGGTGGATTATTTACCACTGAGCCACTTGGGAAGCCCATTTCACAAAACTAGACCTTATCTAACAACGCCATAGCATCACCATCATGTGCAATCCCTCAGAATGTTAAACACAGAGAGAATTTAAAATATTGATGTTGATGTTGAGAAGGTAAATGTCAATAATGACTATAAAATAAATCTTTCTGCAAGTACAGTGGTTTCTAATTACTTCCTTTCAACAAAATTAAAAGAGAATTGAATTGAGTTGTCAGCTTATAGATCATTAAACATAATTTTTAATAATGGAATTACTGCAATTTGGGCCATGTAACACAAATGAGTTCAAGGAGTCATGTTATATTGCCATTGTGAAACTCCTTCCAACTTCATCTACTTTTTTTATTTGAACAAAGTTTATCAGTGATTATTATTTTTAAAAAGTCAGGAATTGATTGGTGTTGAAACCTTTATCACTGTAGCCAAAAATGATATTGACCCTTGGATACATGATCTAAATTGAAAGAGAGTATTTTGCATCTCATTAAAGGATTAATTTCCAGGGAAATTTTACTTTCATTTTACATCTTCATTATCAAATTTTGAAATGTATTTTCAGTCTTTTAGTAAAACATGTACTAAAGCTAGTCACAACGATGACTTGATGACTTCAACCTTGAAGAAAAAACTTAAGACATAGAACTATATAGACGTAGACTATTTTTTAAATTAGTTTAAAAATTATCATAGAAATCTAATAATGTAGTCATTAAAATTCTTGATAAGATAAGATGTGTATAAGAGACAGCATTTATATATATATCTGTTTCAATATTTGCTATAAGTTGAATTGTGTTCCCTCAAATATGTTAAAATTCTAACTCTTGGTCTGACCCTTTTTGGAGATAGGGCCTTTAGGAGGTAATTAAGTTTAAATGAAGTAATACCAGTAGAACTCTAATCAAGTAGCATTGGGGTCCTTATATAAAGAAGAAAAGAGAGTCATAAACCCCCCAGGCTCCAGAACTGGAAGGAATACATTTCTATTGTTTAAGCCACCCAGTCTGTGGTATATTGTTAGGCAGACCAAGCAGACTAAGATAACAGTGCTCAGTATTGTCCACAGAGAGAAAGTACATTCATGGGCACTTCCTATTTTTAATGTTAATGTAAATAACATATACTTAAACATTTCATTTTCTGTTTATACAGAAAAATGAAACTGATCTCTGTATTTAAGCTTGTATCAATAAATCTTACTAATCTCTCTTGTTAAATGTCAACTATTGATCTAAAAAATTTTTATAGTATCCTAGAGTAATAATAATATATGTGAATAATGAAAATGTATTTCTTTATTTGTGATCTTAATTTTTTTCTCCTGGTCTTGCTATGCTGACAAGGACCTAATTCATAAGGCCTGAGGTAGGATCTCATTTCTGACCATATCCTGGATAATTCTTGAAACCTTAGGGAGCTCCAGTCCAAAATAATTATATTGGGTCATAAGAATCTGACACTATTGGCAGACATATGTTGATTAGCTCACATTTGTTTTTTGATTACTATTTTTCCTTATAATAGCAATTTATGAAAAGTTCAATCTAGCTCACCAAAATGCAACCAGAGGTATCTGAGTCATAGGAGGTGCCTCCACTAGGGGAAAGTCAGAGAAAAAAATTGAAATGCAGAGAAACTGCAGAGATAGTTGAAACAGAGGGAGATACTTAATAAAAATGAGCATCAGATTTCTGTCTCACTCCAAGCTCACAAGGAACTCTTCTTGAAGTTCTCCTTTGCCTTGGAGGTCAGATGCCAACTATACCAAATCTGTTAAGCCCTCCCTTTTATAACTACCCCCTTCTGCCTCTAAAATATATATATATATATATATTAAAAACTCAGACACATAATATCATGGTATCAAGTTACTTTGAATAGGTAAAGAGCACTGAATGCCTTAAAGTAATTGACACTATGAAAAAGTTTTGTATTACACTCTTACCTAGAGAATACCCTACTTTTCATTTATTCATCAGCTAATCTAAGTCACTCATTCCTTCATTGTTACTATTTGTTGATCACCAAATATTTTCAAGAACCTGCTCTTATTGTGATTCTTTTCTGTTATACGTTATTACAAAATATTGAGAATATGTTCCCTGTGATATACAGTAGAGGTCCTTGTTGGTTATCTGTTATATATATAGCACTATGTATATGTTAATCCAAACACTTAATTTATCCCTCTTCCTCTCTTCCCCTTAGGTAACCATAATTTTGCTTTTGAAGTCTGTGAGTCTGTTTCTGTAAAAGAGTGCATTTGTATAATTTTTTTTATTTCACTTATAAGTGATATATGATATTTGTCTTTCTCTGCCTAACTTCACTTAGTATGGAATCTCTAGGTCCATCCAGTTTGCTCCAAATGGCA
This sequence comes from Madoqua kirkii, assembly GCA_006408675.1. Classification (NCBI taxonomy): domain Eukaryota; kingdom Metazoa; phylum Chordata; class Mammalia; order Artiodactyla; family Bovidae; genus Madoqua; species Madoqua kirkii. The sequence goes on from SJYC01089051.1 coordinate 11,310, forward strand.
TTATTTCATTGTCTTTTTTATGGCTGAGTAATGTTACATATTTACACATATTTTCCCATGTTTCTGTCAATGGTATTTAGGTTGTTTCCATGTTTTGACTATT
>SJYC01089053.1:0-39274 GCA_006408675.1 Madoqua kirkii
GAGATCTCGAGTCTTTCCCATTTTGTTGTTTTCCTCTATTTCTTTGCATTGATCGCTAAAGAAGGCTTTCTTATCTCTTCTTGCTATTCTCTGGAACTCTGCATTCAGATGCTTATATCTTTCCTTTTCTCCTTTGCTTTTTGCTTCTCTTCTTTTCACAGCTATTTGTAAGGCCTCTTCAGACAGCCATTTTGCTTTTTTGCATTTCTTTTCCATGAGGATGGTCTTGATTCCTGTTTTCTGTACAATGTCACGAACCTCAGTTCATAGTTCATCAGGCACTCTATCTATCAGATCTAGGCCCTTACATTTATTTCGCACTTCCACTGTATAATCATAAAGAATTTGATTTAGGTCATACCTGAATGGTCTTGTGGTTTTCTCTACTTTTTTCAATTTGAGTCTGAATTTGGCAATAAGGAGTTCATGATCTGAGCCACAGTCAGCTCCTGGTCTTGTTTTCGTTGACTGTATAGAGCTTCTCCATCTTTGGCTGCATAGAATATAATCAATCTGATTTCGGTGTCGACCCTCTAATTATGTCCATGTGTAGAGTCTTCTCTTGTGTTGTTGGAAGAGGGTGTTTGCTATGACCAGTGCATTTTCTTGGAAAAACTCTATTAGTCTTTGCCCTGCTTCTATAGATGATATTATTTTCAAAACAGACATAGAGCATAAACCTAGGGACACTGAGGGAGGATATGTTGGTGGGGTGGAATGAATTGGGAGGCTGGGATTGACATATATACACTATGTATAAAATAGATAATTAATGATAATCTACTCTGTAGTTCAGGGAACTCTACTAGATGCACACACAGGGGCTTCCCAGGTGGCCCCTAGTAGGTAGAGAATCTTCCTGCCAATGCAGGAGATCCAAGATACACAGGTTTGAACCCTGGGTGGGGAAGAGCCTCTGGAGTAGGAAATGGCAACTCACTTCATTATTCTTGCCTGGAAAATCCCAAGGACAGAGGAGTCTGGTGGGCTACAGTCCATGGGGTAGCAAACAGTAGGACATGACTGAGCATAGCAGAGCATCTGTACGTATAGTTGATTCACTTTGCTGTACAGTAGAAACAGGCACAACATTGTACAGTAACTATACTCCAACAAAAATTAGTGAGACACACACACACATATACTGCTCTTCAGCTGATTCAGGTTTAACCCTGTGTCTTAAAGAAACCATGAAGTGAATGAAGTCGCTCAGTCATGTCCAACTCTTTGCGGTCCCATGAACTGTAGCTTATCAAGCTCTCCCATCCATGGGATTTTCCAGGCAAGAATACTGGAGTGGGTTGTTATTTTTTTCTCCAGGGTATCTTCTCAACTCAGGAATTGAACCCAGGTCTCCCACATTGTAGGCAGAGGCTTTTACCGTCTGAGCCACCAGGGAAGAGCCAAAGAAAACATACCTATGCCCAAAGGTTACTACTTTGTCCTTATTTATCCCTTCACAGTCAATTTATTAAAAAATATGTCTAAGTCACAGTCTTTGAATTTTAATTTTTCATTTCCTCTTCAATCTAGTACAACTTGGTTTCCACCTCCACTATACAAATGAAATGATTTTTCCCCCCCTAAGGATACCAATGGCTTCCATTTTGTCTAAAATAGTGGATATACATTTGTTTTACCTCAATTGATCTCTCTTCAACTTTTAAACTATTGATACTCCTTCTTAGAAATTTTTGTCTTTCTTGATATCAGATATAATTTTTTCTGTGAAATTACAGTTTCTCTGTGAAAACCTTTTAACTTCTTTATTCATATATTTGACAAATTGTTTTGAATACTGCTGAAGATTAAGTTCTTTTTCGTGTCCTCTTCACTATGTTATTGTGGCTGTTGAGTCACCCAGTCATGTCCAACTCTTTGCAACCACATGGATCACAGCATGACAGGCCTGACTGTCCCTCACCATGTCCCAGAGCTTGCCCAAGTTCATAAATGTGAAGCCCTCCATCTATTTGATTTTCTCAATATACACATTCATCTAGGTTGTTTCATCCAGACTCACTGCTAATGATTCAAAAACTTATTTCTCCAGCAAGACTTCACTCATTATTCTCAATGGTTCACAGAACATCTTTATGCTGGTGTTCAAAAGACATCATATACTGATTTGCCATCAGTTGTAAAAGTAAAATGTTTAAAATATTTATTCTGGCCTATGCCATCTTAAAAAGTATGAAGTAATATCTCATTGTGATTTGCATTTCCTTTATGGTTAGTGATACTGAGCACTTTTTCATATACATGTTGGGCATTTGTTTATCCTCTTTGCAAAAATTAATATGTGACAACGAACACTGGGGTACATGAAGCTTTTTGAATATATTTAGTTGTTTAAGTTGTTATTGTGATGTTCAATTGGTCTTTTGTTTTACCTCTGCAATATAAGGAAACAATAATGAATAATGTCCTTGAAACTACAAATATATATTTAATCCAGTGCTGAAATACGATTGAATGGATAAAATCATGACTCTCAAACATAGTAAATCTTCGATAATTTGGGAAAAAAAATCATATTTTCCTGCTGCCCTTTTAATATGTGACAACGAACACTGGGGTACATGAAGCTTTTTGAATATATTTAGTTGTTTAAGTTGTTATTGTGATGTTCAATTGGTCTTTTGTTTTACCTCTGCAATATAAGGAAACAATAATGAATAATGTCCTTGAAACTACAAATATATATTTAATCCAGTGCTGAAATACGATTGAATGGATAAAATCATGACTCTCAAACATAGTAAATCTTCGATAATTTGGGGAAAAAAATCACATTTTTCTGCTGCCCTTAAGAGATTTACACATCATGTAAAATATATATAAAACCTGAAAAGGTATTTATTTTGTTGATTTTCTTCATTATTAGATCTCCCTTCCTGTATGATCCTCACAAGAAAGTACTTCTGTGTAGGACAGCCAAGGTTAATAAATTACAGCAGATTCATGATGCTTTTGAAAATGTAGAGGAACTATGTGTTCAGGGAATCAGGTTAAAGACAGTCAAACACTTTGCCAAAGCTATGCCCATCCACCATGCAGGAAATCAGATGCTGTTAAATTTTAGTATTTCTCATGTTGTTCAGTACATGTTGAAGAAAAATTGTTTCATTTTTCTCACCCAATCTTTAAGTTCTCCTTTACGACAGGAATAAATTTATAGGCTGAGAAGAAAGTGAATCCATATTAGAAAGACATATGAGTAAAAAATGAACACTTCTGCCATCTGGAAGTTTCCAAGTATCCAGACGTTTGGTATCATGTTAGCTAAATATCTGAACTACTAATTAAATATTTTTATTGTGCTGCTTTTGGGTATCATGTAGATTTTTAGAAAATATGTCCGTGTTATACCCAGATGTTGATGTGACAGAAGAATCAAGTAGTCCATTGTGGGAAAAATTATTATTATGATTGGCTTGAAGGAAAGTGTTCAGATTTATCAGATACCAAATTGATCATTAATAAAGTAAAGATAATGATGCCAATTATGCACAATTATTAGCAGGCACAACTCTATTCAGCAATCATTTCTTAGTAATGATTGCGCTTAACTCATGATAAAGCAAAACTTTATTCAACAGGAAACGTTGTTTGTAGGATAATGTAAATTAGAAAGTAAAATAGCACCTCCATAACTGACACAAACCAATGCCAGCTACCCAAAGGGCACACTGAGGAGTTGGTTTTTTAACAAGGCTTTGAGTTCTTTTCTCTGCTGTCATAATATGCTCAGGCATTCCAAGACTCTAGTTAGTGAACAGAGGTGTTCACTTGTTGAAAACTCAGGGAGAGTATCTCATCATCAGTTAAGTCCCACATATGCATGAAAACCAGTGCTGAGTATCTCTGGTGAACACTTAGAGATTGAAAAGAAACAAAAATAAAACATGATGCATGGCACTAAGTTCTAGAATTTTATGACCTAAAGCTAATAGACAACACTGTAAGACAGCTAGTAAAACTAGGAGATTTCCTTCAAGTTCCCATAGTTTGCCATTGCTTTCCATTGGCTATTTCTTTTCTTTGTGGGAATAAAGATATAGATACATAAAATTAATTAGTTAGAAAATACTTGCAAGCCCAAATGTAAGATGTAATAGAGTTGGATCATAAAGAAAGCTGAGCACTGAAGAATTGATGTTTTTGAACTGTGGTGTTGGAGAAGACTCTTGAGAGTCCCTTGGAATGCAAGGAGATCAAACCAGTCCATCCTAAAGGAAATCAACCCTGAATATTCATTGAAAGGACTGATGCTGAAGCTGAAACTCCACAATTTTGGCCATCTGATGCAGAGAACTGACTTATTTGAAAAGATCCTGATGCTGGGAAAGATTGATGGCAGGAGGAGAAGGGGGCAACAGAGGATGAGATGGTTGGATGGCATCACTGACTCGATGGACATGAGTTTGAGCAAGCTCTGGGAGTTGGTGATGGACAGGGAAGCATGGTGTGCTACAGTCCCTGGGGCACAAAGGGTCAAACACAACTGAGTGACTGAACTGAATTGATAGGTCATAATTTAGGAAAGACACAATTTATCAGAAACAAAAGTAAAAAGAAGGGTGTGTAAGTATGTGTAAGAGAGATAACCATGAAAAGTAAAATCATAATTAAAGTTTATTTAGCTCTAAATAAGAAATCTTTGGAGAGAAACTGGACATGTTGGAGAATTCCACATGACAAAGAACTGATGGTTGCCTCTGGATTATAACCAAAAAGAAACAGATTCCCTCCATCTGATAATTTTCAAGGAACTGAGTGCTGCCAATAGCGTGTGAGTTTGGAAGCAGCTCCTTCCTTAGTTAGGTCTTCAGATGAGAACCCTGCCCTGGCTGACACCTTGATTCTGATCTGTGAAAAACTCTAAACAGCGGGCCCAGGTCAAGTTCTTCCCAGACTCCTGACCCTCAGAAGCTGAGGTTTTTATAGATGTATGTTGCTTCCAGCCACTAAGTGTGTGTAAGTCGTTACACAGCACCAGATAACTAACACAGAGTCCAAACTCCCTATATGTGGAAGCTATAAATATAGTTTCCCAGCTCCTGAGTTACTAATTATATTCAGTAAATGGTTTAATAAAATTCATACCAACTTCACACAAATAAAAGTAAGGTTTTAATCCTTGCCATGCACACAAATGGAACGTTAGACTATCTTTTAATGGCCAGTTTCTAAAAGTATATTCCTGTGATATCTAACCCTATTTGCTGTTTTTTAAAGTAAAGTAGGAATTCAGTAGGTTTGATGAAAAATAAAGACTGTGATGGAAAACAGTTCTTCATTCTGAGTCATTTTGCAGAAATTTTGTTATTTTCAGTTTTTTGGTTTTTTTTTTACATATAACCAAACATTGTTTGTTTATTGTTTGCTACCAAAGTCAAACAGAATTACATTCACTGAGACTCATTTAAAAGATGATTTATAAAGGCAATACTCAGTGAACAAGAAAATCTTTTCTTCTGTAGCCTCAGAAACTGTAAACATTCTTCCTACACCTTACTTATTTTTCTTATAAAAAAGGTATTTATTTCTTGTAATAGGGAGGTCTGATTTTAAAGTCAAAAGCCTCTATTTCGGGAGATGAAAGAAAGGGAGAAATCTGCAAGCAACTGCAGGTAAACAAAAGCATTCAGTTGTCCAAATACTTCAGCAGAGCAAAAATGAGCAGGAGAAAGGAGTGGATAACAATCAATTCTTACATAGTGCTTAAATTTTGAAAACAACATACAACTGTTAATTTTCAGAGACAATCCTTAAGAGACAGCTGCATATTTTGGACAGTTTCACCAAATGCCTTCGTGGGACAAATTATATGGGTTGTTCTAACACCAATATCAATCTAGGATTGACTTAGAAATTGTGCTTAAGACTAGCAGGCATTCAATCTCATGCTTTACATTTGGAGAACCAGCTTTGGTTCAAAAAAAATATTAATCCAAGAGTCATGTAATGATTCTGGTTCTATATTTGCAAATATGGAGTCAAGGCACTTGGGTGTTATTTTAATCCTAATATTTCATGAAAAGGGCTTCCCAGGTGATAGAGTGGTAAAGAATCTGCCTGCCAGTATAGGAGATGCAAATTCGATCCCTGGGTCAGGGAAGAGCCCCTTTAGTAGGAAATGACCACCCACTTCAGTATTCTTGCCTGAAAAATTCCATGGACAGAGGAGCCTGGCGCACTAGAGTCTATGAGCTGGAAAGAGTCAGAAGAACTGATCGACAGAGCACACAGGCACTTCAAGAGAATTGTAGCCAAAGAGGAAGAAACATTCCCAGATCTGTGAAGGGACGATCAGCCTTTTAAGGGAGTAAGAATGCCTGCAGTTATAATAACTAGTACCTTGTGTGTGTGTGTGTGTGTGTGTGTGTGTGTGTGTGTGTGTGTGTCACTCAGTCGTGTCTGACTCTTTGCAACCCCACAGACTATAGCTGTCCAGGCTCCCCTGGCCATTGAATTCTCCAGGCAAGAATATTGGAGTTGGTTGCCATTCCCTTCTCCAGGGGATCTTCCCAACCCAAGGATCAAACTCAGATCTCCTGCATTGCAGGCAGATTCTTTGACCATCTGAGCCATCAGGGGAGTCCAACTAGTACCATCGTCAACTCTTCACCCTTAATCTCACATAGCATATTATCTAAAAGAAATAATTTTATAATTGGTGTCAAGGACTTTAAAAAGGTTTTTAAATTTTTTTTATATCATCAGAGTTCACTTTCAAACATAGACAAATTTCTGCAGAGTCTAAAATTCTACTCGGCTGTTGCTGCTAAGTCGCTTCAGTCGTGTCTGACTCTATGCGATCCCATAGACGGTGGCCCACCAGTCTTCCCGTCCCTGGGATTCTCCAGGCAAGAACACTGGAGTGGGCTGCCATTTCCTTCTCCAATGCATGAAAGTGAAAAGTGAAAGTGAAGTTGTTCAGTCATGTCTGACTCTCAGCGACCCCATGGACTGCAGCCCACCAGGCTCCCCTGTCCATGGGATTTTTCAGGCAAGAGTACTGGAGTGGGGTGCCATTGCCTTCTCCAAAATTCCACTCTAACTACCAATAAATATGAAACTTTTTGACAGTGTTATGACATAATATCACACTAGCTTTTATTTTTAAGATAATTTTCTTTCATTTTGAAATATTTTAAAGAAAATTTGCACATCATGCTTAATTTTGTTGACATTTAAAGAGAAAAAGCTTTTATTTGACAAAGAGTAATTTTCCAATTATCAATCAAGAGTTTATAAATTGGGCTACAAATATTTATCTCTGTGGAATTTCAACGGTTTTAAGAAGGAAGAATGAGATTACATATTCATATTGCCATTTAAACACAAAAGTTTCAAAAATACTCAAAGGAATTCTCCCTTTCACTCAACTCTTTAAAAGGGGAAAACTTAAACAGTGAAACCATCATCAGTTTAATTAATATAGGAAACGTCTAAGGCAAAGTAAGCAATCTGGGACCTAATAAAAGTGTTGTAACTGAGCGAAATGAAAAACAACACTCAACTTGCTGTGGCATACTCAGGTGTAGATTTTTCTGAGTATATATTGTGCACAATGAAGCCTTGATTAGAACAGTCTATAACACCTAATGGAACTCTCCAATATTCTCACAACAGGCATAGCAAACAAAAGAGCCTCAGGGAAAGCTTGAAAGTAAATGAAGCTCTAAAATAATAAGCTAAATAATAATAAGCTAATATGTCTTCTAATAGAAAGGTTATGGTTCATTTGGGAAGAGGGTTGAGCTAAAATGCACATTTGTTCAGTACCATAAATAAAATTAAAAAGGTTAATCTTTATCTTCTTTAAAATTAAATTTATGTACATAGAACACATACTAACTAGTAATTCTTTTCAGATTATCTCTTCAAAACCTTCCTAAAATTTACCTTGGATAAGCTATAAAACAGCATTCAGTAAATACTTATTGGTTGATCTGTCTTAAGTGTAGATAAATGAAGTAGCTATTACCACGGAATGACCACTGGTGGCTGTAAGACTTCCACGACCCCTAATATCTACTGCACTCAGCCCATCTTATAAATAAAATGAGGATGAGTATATATGACTATTTCATGGGTTGGAATAATGAATACTTGAGTTAATAAGTATAACGTGTTTAGAACTGTGCCTGAAAGACTCTCTGCTTAGTGAATGGAAAACTTTAGACATATGAGAAAACAGTGGAGGAAGTCATTAAGTTAGCCTTGGGGATAACAAAAAGCCTTCACAATAGAAGATGCATTTGAAATGTGAATAGACTATCCATAAAAAGGGAAAGAAGGTGAGGAAATTCTACCCATGTTACTCTCCTGCTACTTTAAATCTTTTAAAATTTCCCAAAGATGTATGTGTTCATGTGTGTATGTGACAAGATACACATAAACAATAATACATAAATGCTCAAATTTGGCTTAAAAGACCCATCCTGGCCTGGTTGGTTCAATTTTGCTAATTATGCATGCTCATCTGTCACTCTCTTCACCCTGGTAGTCATCTGATCTTATTTCCATTCCAAATGCCTTCCTTTTTCTCTTTAAAGTCCTCTATATCTCTCTCAACCTGAGCTCCCCCTTCCCACTGACTTTTCCTTCCTCTTATTCATCATTTCAGGTCTCAGTTTCATCTCACTGTCTCTAAGAAGCCTGGTGGCTCAGATGGTAAAGCGTCTGTCTACAATGCGGGAGACCTGGGCTTGATCCCTGGGTTGGGAAGATTCCCTGAAGAAGGAAATGGCAATCCACTCCAGTACTATTGCCTGGAAAATCCCATGGACAGAGGAGCCTGGTAAGCTAGTCCATGGGGTCGCAAAGAGTCAGACACGACTGAGCGACTTCACTTTCAAGAATCCTTAAAGGCTTCCCAGGTGGCACTATTGTAAAGAACCTGCTGGGGTAAGCTAATGCAGGAGACATAAGAGATGTGGGTTCGATCCCTGAGTGGGAAAGATCCTCTGGAGGAGGGCAGGGCAGCCCATTCCAGTATTCTTGCTTGGAGAATCCCATGGACAGAGGAGCCTGGTAAGCTACATTCCATAGAGTTGCAAAGAGTTGGACATGACTGAGGCAACTTAGCAAAAGGAGCCTTCAAGACTAAATTGGATGAGCCTGCTATATACTTCCTTAGGGCCTTGTATTCTTTCTTTCTTGTTAATATAAAACCAACTGCCACAAAGTTAGTAACTTAAAATAACAGTCATTGATTATCTCACAGTCTATGGGGCAGAAATTTGAGCAGGCTTGATTGTGTTCTCTGTTCAGGGACTCAGAAGGCTGAGCCAAGTTGTTGGCCAACTTTCTGAGCTCTTCTCTGGAGACTCTGGGGGAGAATCAGCTTCTGGATTTATTCAGGTTGTTGGCAGAATGCAGTTTTTGTGCTTTTGAGACTAAAGCCCCTGTTTTCTTTCTGTCAACCAGGTACCATGCTTTATGGCTTTGTGGTCTTTACTAGTGGTACAGCAAACGTTTCTCATGTTTTCAGTGTCTCCACATTCACCTGATGCCACAGCCAGAGAAAGCTTTCTGCTTTTAAAGCAGGGGTCCCCAGCCTCCAAGATCTAATGTCTTACAATCTGAGGTGAAGCTGATGTGATAATAATAATAATAGAACTAAAGTGCACAATAAATATAATGCACTTGAAGCATCCTGGAACCATTCCCCACCCCCAAGTCCATGGAAAAATTGTCTTGGGACAGCTGTTTTAAAGAGCCTACATGACTAGATTGGGCCTATCAGATCCTCTACCTTTTAATTAACTCCAACCAATCAAACTTAATTAAATACATAAAAATTCCTTTTCACATACATGATCACAAGAAGAATCATATCTCATCATATTCACAGACTCCATCTAAGCTGAAGAGGAGAAGACTTTACAAGGATTAGGATCACTGAGGATAAAATTCCATCTACTACAGACTTCATACTCACTTCTATTATCCATAGTTAAGATTGTGGTTGTTTGTTTCTTCTCACTATAATTAGCAATTGACAGTTTAACACTCATTATATATTAGGCACTGTCCCATCAGTTTGCTGCTACTAAGTCGCTTCAGTCATGTCCAACCCTGTGTGACCCCAGAGATGGCAGCCCACCAGGCTCCAGCCATCTCTGGGGTTCTCCAGGCAAGAACACTGGAGTGGGTTGCCACTTCCTTCTGCAATGCATGAAAGTAAAAAGTGAAAGAAGTCGCTCAGTCATGTCCGACTCTTAGCGACCCCATGGACTGCAGCCTACCAGGCTCTTCCATCGATAGGATTTTCCAGGCGAGAGTACTGGAGTGGGTTGCCATTGCCTTCTCCAAGGTCCCATCATTTTAGGAGGACACAATTCTTATGTGTACTTTTCAAATTAGGAAAATCAAGGCATGTAGAGGTTGGATAACTTGACCAAGATGACAGAGCTATAAAATAGGAGAAGTAGGTTTGTAATCCAAGCAGGCTGGCTCTGGAGTCTATGCTGTTAGCATTGAACTCTGCTCTAAATGGCAACCCACTCCAGTATTCTTGCCTAGAGAATCCTACAGATGGAGGATCCTGGTAGGCTACAGTTCATAGGGTCGCAAAGAGTCGGACATGACTGAGTGACTTCACTTTTGCTCTCTGCACAGTTAGGGTGCAACCTCCATGACTGTATCTCTCTCTTATTTATTGTAGTCCCTATGCTTATGCAGATGACACCACCCTTATGGCAGAAAGTGAAGAAGAGCTAAAAAGCCTCTTGATGAAAGTGAAAGAGGAGTTGTTTTACATTTTAATTTCTCACTTTAGAGTGGTTCACAAAGCATTATATGATATGGTTCTCAAACTGGCATATGCAATCTAGAAAAGCAAATGTTTCTACCATTTTCCCTTTTGAGATTAGCATGGTCTCAAACATGTCTCTTATACACATCTTGACACCACCCTTATGGCAGAAAGTGAAGAAGAGCTAAAAAGCCTCTTGATGAAAGTGAAAGAGGAGAGTGAAAAAGTTGGCTTAAAGCTTAACATTCAGAAAACTAAGATCATGGCATCCGGTCCCATCACTTCATGGCAAATAGATGGGGAAACAGTGGAAACAGTGAGAGATTTTATTTTGAGGGGCTCCAAAATCACTGCAGATGATGACTGCAACCATGAAATTAAAAGATGCTTACTCCTTGGAAGGAAAGTTATGACCAACCTAGACAGCAATATTAAAGAGCAGAGGCATTACTTTCTCAACAAACTTCCATCTAGTCAAGGCTATGGTTTTTCCAGCAGTCATGTATGGACGTGAGAGTTGGACTATAAAGAAAGCTGAGTGCTGAAGAACTGATGCTTTTGAACTGTGGTGTTGGAGAAGACTATTCAGAGTCCCTTGGACAGCAAGGAGATCCAATCAGTCCATCCTAAAAGAGGTCAGTCCTGGGTGTTCATTGGAAGGACTGATGTTGAAGCTGAAACTCCAAATCTTTGGCCACCTGATGCGAAGAACTGACTCATTTGAAAAGACCCTGATGTTGGGAAAGATTGAAAGCGTGAGCAGAAGGTGACAACAGAGGATAAGATGGTTGGATGGCATCACTGACTCAATGGACATGAGCTTTAGTAAACTCCGGGAGTTGGTGATGGACAGGGAGGCCTGGTGTGCTCCACTCCATGGGGTCACAAAGAGTTGGACATAACTGAGAGACTGAACTGAATTGATGCTTACTTTAGTCCATAGCACTTAACATATTTAGGGTATAATTCAGTATAAAATTTTTCCAAACAATTTTATTGAGCAACCATAGCTCAATATGGCACATAGTTTGTGCCATATTAAAAATTATAGTTCCATATATGCCACTCATATGTACCAAGCATGATTCTAAAAATCAAGGAGACAACACTAAGCAAGCCAAACATATTGTCTCCTCATGGAATTTGCCTGGATGTCAAGACATACAAGTAAATACCCAAACACAACATGATGTGGTAAGTGTTACAGTGGAATCTGCCTGACAATACAGGAGGTTGGCTTCCTGACTCAGGAAGATGCCCTGGAGAAGGAAATGGCAATACACTCCAGTACTCTTGCTTGGGAAATCCCATTGACAGAGGATCCTGGCAGGCAACAGTCCATGGAGTTACAAAGAGTTGGACACAGCTTAACAACTAAACAAGTTTTACAATAAAAATTAAATTTCATTATCAGATGAATTAATGGAGTATGTGCTGAAAATATGATGTCTATACACTTTCCTATATTTGAACATCCCAGATCAATCATTTAAAAGAGTAATTTGGGAAATGACTTGAATAAAAGTAAAATCCTAAGAGCTGAAACATTAACCAATCAAGAAACTAAAACTGAAGTTCTGCATGCATCCTATTCTTCACGTTACACTTCAAAATTAATCATATTCCCATTGGCAGAAAAGCTAATATCAGTAAGATTAGCCACAGGGATTTGCCCCAGTTGCTTCCTTTTGTGAATATATTACTTTCCCCAGGTGGAGTTTGAGTGGAAGCACTTAAAATCACATCAGCACCAAAATTAGTCTTCTTGATTAATGTCATGTTTTATAACAAGCATTTGAAAAGCAGTCAGCCTTTGCCACTATAATATGGGGCATCTGTTAATGTGAGTTTATATCTGTTCATTGATTAAACTTAATTATCTTTCCCTGTGGTTTTCAACCAAATAAGATCTACATGAAAATATATGGCTTTTTTTGATATTAATAGAAATTCTGCATGAAGAGTAAAGGAGAAGGGAGCAAAGGAATTTAGCATTTATTTAGCAAGTATTATGTGCCAGGTACTCTTTATATACTAGCCCATTTAAATCTTTCAACAACTGCATGACATTTCTAGAATAATTTCATGTTACAAAAAATAACCCCAAGGCTTGGTGAGATTAAGAATTGTTTAAGATCATAGAATTCAAATACAGCTTTCATAGCTAGCATTAATCACCTGTGGCATCTAAGAAAAGATGATGTCAACAGATTTTGAAATAAAAAGCAATTCCCAGCTTGCTGCTTCCAAAAGGTGGCTTAATTTTGTTTTACATTTTAATTTCTCACTTTAGAGTGGTTCACAAAGCATTATATGATATGGTTCTCAAACTGGCATATGCAATCTAGAAAAGCAAATGTTTCTACCATTTTCCCTTTTGAGATTAGCATGGTCTCAAACATGTCTCTTCTTTTCTGATAACATTTCTTATTTCTCAGCTCTACCTCCACAATCCTCTATTCTTTGGGGTTGCCATTCCAACTGTCTGTTAAAAGTGGGAAAAAAAGAGAACAAATGGTTAAAGTCTAGATTGGTTTTTTTCTTGGGACTTAACTGAGAGCCAAACCTTATACCCACTCCCCAAAATTATAAATAATTTAAGCCATGATCCACATGGTACAGTCATCATTAAAGATACAGTTTCACAACCAAAACGTAACTTGAAAATAAGCAAATGTGCACTTAGGTTTCTCAAGTAATATGAAAATGATGCTTAGATTACAGCAGTGCTTAATAATAACCCTTTTCCATCCATTTCCTATAGTAACATAAGTGCCTTTCTACAAATTATCTGAAAAATTCCCACTGAAACTTTAGACCATGCATGTCTTATTTTTTATAGTATTTCCTTTTCTTTTCAAAACCAGCATGAGGGATAAAAGAAAAAGAATTTTTCTCAGAAGTTAATCCTCAGAGGAGGAGGTGAAGGGAACAAAATTTCAAGCAAAGCAAGAACTCATTTACTATGAAGGAAAAGAGAAATGTTAGAAATATCTAGTATTAGTAATTTACAGGTTTCCAGACTCCATGGATATGAAAATGAAAGTGTTAGTTTGCTCAATCATGTCCAACTCTTTGTGACCCCATGGACGGTAGCCCACCAGTCTCCTCTGTCCATGGAATTCTCCAAGCAAGAATATTGGAGTGAGTAGCCATTCCTTTTTCCAGGGCATCTTCCTTTTTCCAGAGGATCTTCCTGACCCAGGGATCAAACCCCAGCCTCCTACATTGCAGACAGATTCTTTACCATTTAAGAAAAATCTGAACAATGAAAGCATCCAAACCATGAAACTCTTAACAAAATAACAACTTGATTAATATGTAGCTTACATTGCCGGGGTCCAGCCCTGGTGGATCCAGGGTAATTCAAAGGGGAGATGGAATCGGTGTCCTAGGAAAAAACTTATTTAATTACAGATAGAAAGAGAGATTAGAAAGGAATAGTGTAGTAGGAAAATTAGTGGAGAAAAAGAGGCTGAATAACTTGCTTTACGTGGAATACCAATCACCACCTACGTAGGCCACAGACGTCCTCCATTCTCCCGAAGGAGAGGAGGCACTGAGGCCTCCCTGGACCTATCTTAGAAGCCCAGGCAAATTAGCAGGCTTGGTGAGTACCCACGTTCCAGATGGGAATTCAGCCAGAAGAGGAAAGAAAGAACGACACAGGGGAATTAGTCTTTCCAGAAACTGATCCAATTTCTTTATTTTTTAGGTTTGCTTATATACCTTTTGTTACACATAGACACAAATGGAAATTTTAAAGTCATGTGGGGATCAGCAGTCCTGACCTTTATCAAAATCAGGTGCTTCACATAAATGTATAAAAAGGTCTTACAGCTTTTATATCATCTTCTGGCCATGAGGCCTGCTGACATTTTACTAGCCTTTCTTTTTGATAATAGTCAGTTAACCAGAAAACTTTTTTTTCCAAGGGCATTTTTTCTTAAACCAGGTGCCATCCTCTGAAGGTACCAGATAAAGCTGCATTCCTATATGGTTAGGGTGTAGTGTGCTACAACTAAGAAAGGAATTTATTTAATCTAAGGTTAACATGATTTATCTTAAAGGTTAATACTTATTTCTCCTATATGCTAGTTATATTCATTATAAGGGCAGGGAATATGGAGATTTAGCAGCAAACATCAGCCCAACAAATGAAAACCCTTCACCAATGTTCCCCTTAAGATCTATTTAGTCTTAAGATAGTGATAAAGTTACATTTTTACATAGCAAGGACACGGTGATTTATAACAAAGTACAGTGATCTATAACAAAAGAGAAAATTCATTAACTCAAAAAGTCTAGTATTGCTAACATAAAAAACTACTATATTTCATTTTCTATATTCCAAATACATTAATATATTCCCAGGTGCCTAAGGATATGGAGGCCTGGCGGCAATCACTGACTCAGCAATGAGAAAAGCCCTATGCTAATTAAGATTTTCAAAATACTCCAAACTCTCTGTGCTGTTTATGGTTGAGAGGTAGTAAACAATCATGTGCATAGTGGCAGGAGTATGGATAATCCTGTCACACAAACTAGTCTGCCAGCAGAGAGGGTTGACCTGAGACACCCTTGTCACACCCAGGAATTTTTATTGACTGGAGCTGCAAGTTTACTCCTTCTCCAAGAGAACCAGTGGGGAAGAGCTCCCCATAAAGTCAGAGGTGTAGGTTAGAGCATGAAACAGTAAAGTAGGTAGACTCTGGTTTTGGAGGTAGGTGCTCAGGAACAGGGGGTTTCCAGAGGCTCGATCCCGCCTTTGCATATGCTGAAGCCTCCTTCCTCATGACCTTTGCGATGGGCGGAGTTCCTCACGCTGGCTCCGGGCATTACATATCATAAGTTTACTCATTAGCATACAACTCAATATTTTTTAGTATTAATATATTGGCAAATGTTCAAACACCAGCACAATCTAATCTTCATTATTTTGCTCATCTCATAAAGAAACCCAATAGGCAGAGTGTGGAGGATTTTCAGGGTAGTGAAACTGCTCTGTGTAGTGGGTACATGTCAGACAATTGTCAGACCCATAAACTGTAGAATACTAAGAGAGAAACCTAATGTAAACTGTGGACTGTGGGTGATGATGTGTCAATATGGTTCATCAATGTTGACAGTCTTCAAGAGAAGACTTTTGAGAGTCCCTTGAACTGCAAGGAGATCCAACCAGTCCATCCTAAAGGAAATCAATCCTGAATATTCACTGGAAAGACTGATGCTGAAGCTGAAACTCCAATACTTTGGCCACCAGAGGTGAAGAACTGACTCATCTGAAAAGACCCTGATGCTGAGAAAGATTGAAGGCAGGAGGAGAAGGGGATGACATAGGAGGAGATGGTTGGATGGCATCACTGACTCAATGGACGTGAGTTTGAGTAAACCCCAGGATTTGGTGATGGACAGGTAGGCCTGGCGTGCTGCAGTCCATGGGGTTGCAAAGAGTCAGACATGACTGAGCAACTGCACTAAACTGAATGTTGATAGTGGGGCAGGCTCTACATGTGTGGAGGCAAAGAGTGTATAGAAAATCTCTATATCTTTCACTCAACTTTTCTGTGAAACTGATATTGATTTTAAAAATAAATTATATTAGGAAAGAAAAGGATACTCTGTGTCAATGGAGGGACCCCATGCTCTAGCCCCTCATCCCTCCTTGGCTCTTAGCAGCCACAGATATACTTTCTCTGTATATAGATTTTTGCCTCCTATGGCAATTTTGTATACAGTTATTGTAAGTAGATAACAATCACTCCAATATAAACAATAGGAAATTATTTACTAAATCAGTGGCATGGACTTCTGGGTTTCCCTAGGATAATGTCAGATTCTTAGACTAAAATCTCTCAGTATTCCCTCCCCAAACCAAACTGATCAACAGAAGAAGAGTAAATGAAACCAGGAAAACTGTCCCCTGTGGCATCCCCTGGATACTGAGAATGCCACAGGACTTGAGCTAAATATAGGGGAAAAAATGAAGACCAAATTCCAACAGACATCGTGACCTCACCCCATAAACCCATGTGGAAACAAAGCAGTGCCTGAAGAGACTGGGCAGAAGAAGGATAATGAAGCAAATAAGATCCTGAATGGCAAGGCTCAGTCACAGCATGGAAATTCTGAAACGGTCTGAAACCTGGTAGACCTGCCGGAACTCTGGATACAGAAAGGTGCTCAGGATCCGAAGAGACAAATTCAAAACACACTTTCTTCTGGAAAAGAATGAAACAAATAGGATGGGTAGGGCATCTTTTACAGGTTTGGTGATTAAATAAGAAAATAAGAGAATCTGAGAATCTTGCAGGAACATAATCCAAAGACATGCTGATCTACTTCCCCCCAAAACATTTATTACTGTATGGTTCCCAAACCCTTTATTGGTGTATACATAAAGTATTATTGTAGACCCAGGTTATAAACAGGAAAAATTCAGTCTAATAACACAGAAACTTCTCTAGAAAGGAAACAGAAAACTAAAATCCAAGCAATCCAGTTAATGAAAAATCTTCTCCTCCCTTAAAGAAAAACAACAATGAAACAGAAGAAAATTCTAGAACAGCCCTCCAGTCTGGATTAAATATACTTATACAAGCATTCATAGATGTTTAATAATCATCTAAATCAGAAAATCAAAAACTCTGAACAGAAATAAGCAAAAACACAGAAGAACCATTAAAAAATTTTTTTGACCAAACTCAGAAAGAAAATGAAGATGAAACAATTTTATGAAAACTAAATTATAAGTGCCTAATTACATGGTGTACTAGATTCAACTAAAAATTTTACAATGTAATAAGAGGAATTTAAGAATGAAGTAAAAAATCACAGGAGAAAAAAAAAATGGTGGAACGAAAGTCAGGCAAAACAGATTCAAATACTACATAACATGAGGACTTGGGTTAAAAACAAAACAACAAACATATTTAAACAATAACACAAGGCAAATTTTCAGATTGCTCGAAAAGTAAAATATTTCTTTTTAGAAATGTCTATGCCTTTTATTTATTTTTCTTTGTTGCCAAACAGCTCTGTAAAATAGATCTAGAACAGTGCTGAATAAAAGTGGTCAGAGCACTTCAGTTTGATTCCCAGTCTTAGTGGGAAAGCATTCAATATGATATTAACTGTTGGATATTTGTTGATGCCCTTAATTAGTTTGAAAAGCTATTTTATTCCTGGCTTATTGCAATTTAATCATGAATGAGTTAATTATCTACTGACATAATCACTTCTATTTCTCCTTTATTCTGTTAATATGGTGAATATTTTGATTGATTTTCCAATGTTAAACAGATCTTGCAACCCTGGAACCCTGGAATAAAGACAGTTATGATGAATTATTTGGTAATTGAAAAATATACATTTATTTATATATTTTGTTTTATTAAGTATATGTGATATGTATATATATATCTATACATATACATTTTATTTTCTCATATTTAGATGAAAATTTTTGGACCAAGATTTTTGTGTGTGCTTTATTGTTTTTCTTTAATTTTTAATTGGAGGTTCATTGCCTTATAATGCTGTGTTCGTTTCTACTGTATAACATGAATCAGCCATAAGTATACATATATCCCCTCCCTCATAAGCCTCCCTCCCACAGCCCCAATCCCAACCCTCTAGGTCATCACAGAACACCAGCCTACTTTTTCTAAGAGTATTTTTTGTACCTTTTTTTGGTAGCTTTGTCTTCTTATAATGCTGTATAATTTTACTACCATCGTTAATGCTAACATCCTAAAATGCATTAGTAAATGTTCTTTCTTCAATTACTTTTCCAAAGATTTTGAGTAGGTTTGGAATAATTTTGTTCTTAAATATTTGGTAGATTTTACTGGAAAGCCATCTGGACCTAGATTACCTCTGTGGAGAAGTTTTCAATTAAGAATTTAGCATCTTTAATAAGTATAGGCTTATTCAGCTTTCTACCTTATTTTTCTGCAAAATTTGATATTCTGTATCTTTTAACAACTTTAAGTTGTCAAATTCATTAGCCTATAGTCCCTGGGATCATGTCCAATAAAATATTCCTGTCATTGATAATCTATAGCAACACTATTCTTGCTCACAGTTACCATAATTTAGGTGGAGAAAGAAGGCTACATCTGTATTATCTTCCTCTTCAGCCGAGTGAATGTAAAAGAGTAGTTGTTGAACGTGTGTGTGTGTGTGTGTGTGTGTGTGTGTGTGTGTCAAAATTTGATTCAGAGTATAATTTTGTATTGAAAACCTGTCAGTTGTCGGGTCAGATACCCTGCTAAGCAGAAACTGATTCAGCCAATAGCATGAGAAACAGGGACTGGGCAAAGGAATCAACTCACCTGTGATTCAAATCAATCAGATTCTCAGTTGAGCCCTTCAGGGGTTCTGGATCTAGTATGGCCCTTGAAAGCTATTCTGACACGGGGATCTGGGACCTGGTCATTATATTCTGCATTGATGAGCCATTAGATGTGGGCTGCCTCTGGAAGGAGATGTGACTTCAGGTGAGGCGATTTTCTTCTTGAAGGGCAATCCGCTTAAAGGACTGGCAGCTAAGGACTGAATTATAGCATCTCTCTGCAGCTGTGAAATTAGTCCTTCCTTCCTAAAAGGGAATCAGGGCAGCACATCCCAGCATCTACCATACAACTGCCTTCTTAAATTACTACCATTGGCAGGTCATTCTAAACTGTTTACATCCTATGTTCCATACCCATTTAAATATGTCTGCTTATCAATAAAACCATGTGAAATAAACTTCATGACAAACTTGGCTGAAATTGTAAAGAAGATGCACAGCTAAAAGTTCCTAATATAATACAAACCAGGCAGACTGCTCCCTAGGTAAAAGTATAATTGCAGGAAATTGGCCTGCCATTAATTTTTAATAGGCTGTCTAATTTAGGCAGTATATCAAGGATACTTGTTGAGTCACAAAGTAATATCTCTCCCTGAAACTTGTTAGAGGTTGCTAAATATTATGCTGTTGAGGCTAGTAAAATGATTTGGTATAAACCCCTAAAGAGCACTTCCAATAAATGATGTATTATTTATTCCATTAGCATTATTTGCTCTCCAACTCCTCAGTGCTAATAATTTCAACATGTTCATTTTCTCTTATAAACAACAGAGCTCAAACAACACAGAAGAGAATTTCTATGATCCAAATCAGAACCAACAGGCATAGTCAAATTAAGATTACTTGCCTCATTCTAATGAATTCCCCATAATTTCTTCTTCTGTTAAGAAACAGAAGGAAAGTTGAAAATGGTTTATTCCCAGCTCTAATTGTAATTATTTTGCCCCATCAAGTGTCATCAAGTGTTTAAATAAATAATATCATTTCAGCATAAAGAATAAACTTCCACTCATTTGTTTCCATTCTCAAATGCATTAAGAATATGTCTCCTCACAGGAAAGGAGAGGAAAAATTAGGATATACTGAGCCTTAACTGTATGCAATGTCTTTCACAAGCATGACCTCTCACTGACTTTGTTTTCTATTCTAATTCCAGAGGCAGTGGGACGAGAAAAGGAATAATGCTGCCAGTCCCTGAGGTTATATTAACACCTTGGCTTTCTGGGGCTGAAGTAAAGGCACGTTGCCAAAGACCAGTTTAATTTTGTCTCATTTCACTACCACCTTCATGGCTGCACTGAGTCTAATGACAGGGAATATGTTGCCAGACTCAGAGATAATTTACATACATTTAGTCCATCAGAGAGTAGAAGAGATAGTCATCTGTTTAAAGATAACTGTCGAAGAAGAATGATAAATCATGTGTGTGATGGAGGTGTTAGCTAATGCTATGATGGTGATTATTTTGTAATATATTAGTGTTCAGATCAACCTTCTGTACACCTTAAACTCACACAATGTTAATGTCAGTTGTATCTCAATAACACCAGAAAAAATCTAGAAAACTGCCTCTCTCTCTCTCCATATATATATATATATAATGTTTCTGAACAGTAGCGCAAACTAGTAACTAGAAACTTTACTAGTAGGAAAATGGGTTCTCCCTAATAGAAAAATGAGAAGCTACAAACTTTTGGATCTGTTAAGGGGCACTAAAAACTAGGGTGGAATCGCTCCCGAAATGGTTTCCTTCTTTGGACTCAGAACTCATTAGCATTACACTTTTCAGTCCCTTTCTCACTTGTCCCTGGGGAGAGGGAAAGACTTGCATGATTGCTAAAACTGTAAAGAATAATTAGGCGTTTTAGGTGAGCTCTGCCCTACTTCCTCTTGGGAGCTGGAAGCAAGTGTCAACAGTCATTCTAATAGCTTGTGGCGCGAGGCCACATTTCAGGGCCGCCTGTCCACATGGCTAGTTCTAACACTGAGATGCAGTATTAGGAAACTTACCTGTTCACAAGCCATGTACTCCAACCTGGAGTTTACCAAAAATAAGTTCCATCTGTATATCTGTTTTATTTCTGGATTTGTTCAGAACCTAGTTATGGAAGAGGAGTGAAGAGGTTTATCCCTCTCCCTCAAAGATTCCCAACATTTCCTGCCTGGGCTAGGATCCCTGAGAAATGAAATATAAGAGTGAAATGGGAGACCAAATATATGTGTGAGAGGTTTTGGGAAGGACCAAGACATAGGATGGTAGGCTTGGGCTTTACTATTTCAGCTACATGCTTTGAACTTGTATTTTTCTTTTCTTTCTTTCTTTCTATTTTTAGAGATGTATTGGAGCTAGATTTTAATTGCTGGGAGAAAAGGAAGAAACACTGGGGCCTCCCCAGTGACTCAGTGGTGAAAAATATACCTGCAGTGCAGGAGATGTAGGACACACAGTTTGAGCCCTGGTTGAGAAGATCCCCTGGTGGAGGGCGTGGCAACCCACTCTAGTTGTCTTGCCTGAAGAATCTCATGGACAGAGGAGCCTGGTAGGCTACTGTCCATAGGGTCGCAAAGAGTTGGACACAACCAAGGCAACTAGGCCTGCAAGGAAGAAACATTAAGACATGAGGAACGTTGTATTTTGACCTGGGTGGATGAAAACAGGTTATGGAAGTTTTGTTTGTAATGACTGTTTATTTGTTTGAAGAGACTGAGATTTAAGCAAAGAGTGATGACCTTGGGAAAATTCTGGCCTCAAGTCAAATCTCTGGTAGCCTAGGGCCTAGCAAGAGAGACCCACTGGAGACCCTCAGCTAGTTGCAGGAGGCTCCAGTTCACATAAAAAGTAGGCAAAACTTTTCCAAAGTAGTCATAGCTGAGCACTGTTCCAATGTTACAGGTCTCAGAGGCCTTGTTATACGAATGGTGTCTGCTGCTTCAGAGTGAATGTGAGTTGAGTTCTAGCATGATAGAGAGCACTGATGAGGTTCTGGCTTTAAATTTTCCGTGACCAGTCTAAATCATCTTTCCAAATTATCCTTTTTTCGCATGCTGTGTATTATCTTCAGGGTTGATGTTAGCCTTGGATTTATGAGTCTTGCCACAGACTCATTTTGGTTCTATTCAGGTTCATTGTAATCACAATAACAATATTAGGGAATCAATTTTGGGGAGCCCCAATATGACTTTAACTAAAAAGGCACAGCAGCACTTAGGAACTAATGTCTGCTGACAAAAGTAAGATGCTATGGCACTAGATAAAGAGTCCATACTCAGTACTAGAAGCAGTAGAAAGCAGGAGGTTTTGATACACTACTAAGTGGTTAGAAAGGCAGCTTAGTCAAGTCCAGATGTAAACACTGTCAACACGCAAATTTCTCAACTTTGCATACAAACAGCAATGGATTTTTGCCACTTTCCAAGAGAGGAAGCAGTACTTAGAGGAGGCTCCTCTCTACCCCCAGATTTGCAAATTGTGCTGCATTTGTTTGCCTGTCCTTGGAAGATTTCTCCCAGGGGAGTTTCAGTTTTAGGTAGCGGAGCTAACCAGGATCCTCCGACCCTTCTCTCAGAGAGCACTGAGTGTCTGCGGTGCTTGTTGATCACACTGGCCTCCGGCAATGTAATTTTACACAGGCTGGTAACTCAAGGACTAGAAATCAGCTTGTTTTCTAAATGTGGTGGGTGTGGAGCCAATGCTATAATAAATCTTGTTTCTTGTTATTCCTTAGGATTCTTTAAAATGAGGTGTATCAGAGACTTGACATAACACATTCTGAAGCCCTCAACGAAGGAACTACACCTATTCCTCTGAGATGTGTCTCAGAAGGCAGCTGTTGAAAGAAGACCAAATCTACTCAGGCATCCCAGTACCCCTCTGCTGAGACTGAGCTGAATAATAAATTTGGAAGGATAGTCTGGGCCTTAATTATAACTTAGAAATTTTAAACTTCAAACATGTGATTCCACAGGGGAAAATAACTTGATATCAGACTCTAATTCATTTGGACTTTAATATATTTTGACTTGAACTTGAAAGAAGATTTAATCTTTGAACTTCAGTTTTGCCCTGGGACTTTAAAGTAGTGGGGGTCTTTATATTCAGATTTGGGGTATTTCTATGATGCTGTCATCTCCTTATTGGAAGAAACTTTATACTTTCCATCTTTTGGTTGGCATTAAATCTCATTGAAGAATTCTGACACGCTATGGGAAAATGTGACTGGACATAATTTGAAATAGAAATAGAATAGAGAATGAACTTTCAGCTTTCGATTGAGACTGGGTTTAAAATTGATATACTTCTTTTCGTATTTTCAGTTCAGTTCAGTCCAGTCGCTCAGTCATGTCCAAGTCTTTGCAACCCCATGAACTGCAAGACACCAGGCCACCCTGTCCATCACCAGCTCCTGGAGTTTACCCAAACTCATGTCCATCTAGTCCGTGATGCCATCCAGCCATCTCATCCTCGGTCATCTCCTTCTCCTCCTGCCCCCATCCCTCCCAGCGTCAGGGTCTTTTCCAGTGAGTCAAGTCTTCACATGAGGTGGCCAAAGTATTGGAGTTTAAACTTCAGCATCAGTCCTTCCAGTGAATACCCAGAACTGATCTCTTTTAGGATGGACTGATTGGAACTCCTTGCTTTGTATTTTACATTTTTAAATTAAAATGATTTATTTCAAAATTTCAAAGGTCACTATTTAAAACTTCACTCTCATAAGGATGTCTCTATTTAAATCTTCTTAAATATATATGTATATATATATAATTTTATTATTTGAGTAGAATTGTTTCACAAATGTTGAGGGTCAAAAGGGAGGGGGTATATGTATACATATAGCTGATTCACTTTGCTGTACAACAGAAACTAATACAACATTGTAAAGTAATTAAAGTTGACATACTTAATGAAATATATGTATTCATTTCAGGACATTCTAGAGGCAAATTTTACAGTGGCAGAAGGATCCCAGGAGAATCCAAAAAGACAGGCAGTTGGAATCGGATGTAAGAGTGAAACTGAGGGCTTGTGTATTTCCTCTTCTGAGGACTAAGCATAATATTACTATTTGAATGTAATGGGTTAAAAGAAAGTTTAATCTGAAGAATTTGGGGGTGAATGTTTATTTCCCACTCCTGATATTTCCTTCTTCTAATTATGAGATTTACATATAGCCTCTTACCTTTTACTTACTCCACCCCCAGGGAAGCTGAACAACTAATCAGAAAACTGGGCAAGACTAACCTTTGTGGGCTAATCCCTTCTCTGGGATTCTAACTCTTGAGAGTGAGCTACCTGTAGGGAGGCCAGTTTTCTCCTTTGTTCCTGTAGTTAAGAGTAAGGCTGTACCCTTTCTGGGGCTTGGGGGGAGAAAGGAAGAAAAGGAATCAAGAGGAGTGGAGGCAGGAGGTATGTTTTTGTCCTATGTGGGCAAATCTTTCTGATTCTGGGAGTTGGTTTTACCAATCACTTGAGCTCCAACTTAACTCTTCATATAAATGCTGGTGATTATTGACCTCTATCTGCCATTTTTTGACTTATTTTTAAATTTTCTAGAACTGGATTCAGGGAAAGGGGTAACATATTCTTTAATGGACCCTCGTAAAGACTCCCAGTAGAACTGGGACTGACACCCATAATTTGCTAGTAATGCTACAGTATATTTATGGTGGTGGTTTAGTTGCTAAGTTGTATCTGACTCTTGCGACACCATGGACTGTAGCCCACCAATTTCCTCCATCCACGGGATTTGCTAAGCAAGAGTACAGGAGTTAGTTGCCATTTCTTTCTCCAGGGATCTTCCCAACTCAGGAATCGAACCATGGTCTCCTGTATTAGAGGTGGATTCTTTACCAACTGAGTTATAAAGGAAGTAATTTGCTAGCAATGTGATCTGGCCATGTCTGTGAAACCTAGTCCACTCATCTATAAGTCTAAAAGCCACTTTACTGTGTGGGTAGTGAATCAGTTCAGTTCAGTCACTCAGTCGTGTCCGACTCTTTGTGACCCCATGAACTGCAGCACGCCAGGCCTCCCTGTTCATCACCATCTCTTGGAGTTCACTCAGACTCACATCCATCGAGTCCGTGATGCCATCCAGCCATCTCATCCTCGATCATCCCCGTCTCCACCTGCCCCCAACACTCCCAGCATCAGAGTTTTTTGCAATGAGTCAACTCTTCTCGTGAGGTGTCCAAAATACTGGAGTTTCAGCTTTAGCATCAGTCCTTCCAAAGAAATCCCAGGGCTGATCTCCTTCAGAATGGACTAGTTGGATCTCCTTGCAGTCCAAGGGACTCTCAAGAGTCTTCTTCAACACCACAGTTCAAAAGCATCAATTCTTCAGCACTCAGCCTTCTTCACAGTCCAACTCTCACATCCATACATGACTACTGGAAAAACCATAGCCTTGACTAGACGGACCTTAGTTGGCAAACTAATGTCTCTGCTTTTGAAAATGCTAACTAGGTTGGTCATAACTTTCCTTCAAAGGAGTAAGCGTCTTTTAATTTCATGGCTGCAGCCACCATCTGCAGTGATTGTGGAACCCAAAAAAATAAAATCTGACACTGTTTCCACTGTTTCCTCATCTATTGCCCATGAAGTGATGGGACTGGATGCCATGATCTTCCTTTTCTGAATGTTGAGCTTTAGGCCAACTTTTTCACTCTCCTCTTTCACTTTCATCAAGAGGCTTTTTAGCTCCTCTTCACTTTCTGCCATAAGGGTAGTGTCATCTGCATATCTGAGTTTATTGATATTTCTCCCAGCAATCTTGATTCCAGCTTGTGCTTCTTCCAGTCCAGCATTTCTCATGATGTACTCTGCATAGTAGTTAAATAAGCAGGGTGAAAATATACAGCCTTGACGTACTCCTTTTCCTATTTGGAACTAGTCTGTTCCATGTTCGGTTCTAACTGTTTCTTCCTGATCTGCATACAGATTTCTCAAGAGGCAGGTCAGGTGGTCTGGTATTCCCATCCCTTTCAGAATTTTTCCAGATTATTGTGATCCACACAGTTAAAGGCTTTGGCATAGTCAATAAAGCATAAATAGATGTTTTTCTGGAACTCTCTTGCTTTTTCCATGATCCAGTGGATGTTGGCAATTTGATCTCTGGTTCCTCTGCCTTTTCTAAAATCAGCTTGGACATCAGGGAGTTCATGGTTCACGTATTGCTGAAGCCTGGCTTGGAGAATTTTAAGCATTACTTTACTAGCATGTGAGATGAGTGCAATTGTGTGGTAGTTTGAGCATTCTTTAGTATTGCCTTTCTTTGGAATTGGAATGAAAACTGACCTTTTCCAGATAGTGAATAGTAAGTGAAATTTATAGGATTACCAAACATGACACTTGGCTGGCAAATCTCATGGACAGAGAAGGCTGCAGTCCATGGGATCGCTAGGAGTCAGACAAAGCTGAGCAACCTCACTTTCACTTTTCACTTTCATGCTTTGGAGAAGAAAATGGCAACCCACTCCAGTGTTCTTGCCTGGAGAATCCTAGGGATGGTGGAGCCTGGTGAGCTGCTGTCTCTGGGGTCACACAGAGTCGGACACGACTGAAGCGACTTAGCAGCAGCAAACATGACACAGTTTTGGACCTATGAACAAACAGGCCTGCAGAAGCATCACTGTAAATAGAGAAAGACAAATTCATCTGGCCTCAGGTAGAGTTGGTCACATGCAGGCCCCCCTATGGAGGATGAGTGCAGCTCAGAGTTGACTCTGTGGGGCCTGGTGGACCAGAGTAGGGAGGAAGAGACCAGCCATGCATGTCCATCTCCTTCTTGTGAACTCAGCAGTTAAGGAAGAGACTCATTACTCTCAGGAGGCGTGAGTGACAGGGGAAAGGGACACTAGGGATTGAAGTGTTACTGTAAGGAAAATTTTTCATATAGAAACAGGAGTGGAGGGTAAATGTCACCCTCAAAATGATATATAGACACTGACTTGACATCAAATAAATAATTTTTAAGACAACTCCATATGGATGCTTAAAACTAGTACTAGAAGATTGAGACTTATCATCCTGTGAAAATTACCTAGCTGTCATAAGAATAGATTACAAGGTTTCCATCACCTCAAATAAAAGGAGATATAATGTCAATGTGAATATCTTTTTAATGCTTTTTTTTTAAATTTTCATAGAAGGGACCAAAAGACTGATGTATCCCTTCACAACTAATCTAATTACAGGGGAGAATATATTAAAATAACAAATGAGTTCTTAGCCTAATTGTTGACATAGTAAATGAGATATTTTTTAAGAAGGAGAATCTTTTCTCCACTCCTGCCAGCAAATGGAATTTCTAGGCAACACAGATTCATCTGTTTATTGTAATTTGTTTTTTTAAGCAAATAGTTGGTAGAAAGAAATAGACTAGAACCAAACTGAATTGAACTGAATTGGAGTTGAATTGAATTAGATTGGATTCCAGGGAGATGGTGCTACAAGATGGCCTCCCTGACCAGAGAAGCTGAAAGAAGCCGCAGGATTACATATGTGCCTAAGGTCACTCATGGAGAAGGCAATGGCGACCCACTCAGTACTCTTGCCTGGAGAATCCCATGGGTAGAGGAGCCTGGTAGACTGCGGTCCATGGTGTCGCTGAGTCAGACATGACTGAGCAACTTCACTTTCACTTTACACTTTCATCCACTGGAGAAGGCAAAGGCAACCCACTCCAGACTTCTTGCCTGGAGAATCCCAGGGATGAGGGAGCCTGGTGGGCTGCCATCTATGGTGTCACACAGAGTCAGACACGACTGAAGCGACTCAGCAAGGTCACTCACTCCCTTTATTAGTGGAAGACAAGGAGAAGGAATCTGGATTTACTAACCTCAGCAACAAATGCTTCCCTCCTATGTAACCTGTGGGATCCCTTATGGCTCACCTGGTAAAGAATCTACCTGCAATGTGGGAGACCTGGGTTCAATCCTTGGGTTGGAAAGATCCCTTGGAGAAGGGAACAGCTACCCACTCCAGTATTCTAAAATCATGGCATCTGGTCCCATCACATCATAGCAAATGGATGGGGAAACAGTGGAAAAAGTCACAGACTTTTTAATTTCTTGGGCTCCAAAATCACTGCAGATGGTGACTGCATCCATGAAATTAAAAGACACTTGCTCCCTAGAATAAAAGCTATGGCCAACCTAGACAGTATATTGAAAAACAGAGACATTACTTTGCCAACAAAAGTCTGTCTAGTCAAAGCTATGGTTTTTCCAGTAGACATGTATAAATGTGAGAGTTGGACCATAAAGAAAGCTGAATACCAATGAATGTATGCTTTTGAATTGTGGTGTTGGAGAAGACTCTTGAGAGTCCCTTGGACTGCAAGGAGATCCAACAAGTCAATCCAAAAGGTAATCAGTCCTGAATACTTATTGAAAGGACTGATGTTGAAGCTGAAACTCCAATATTTTGGCCACCTGACAGGAAGAACTGACTCACTGGAAATGACTCTGATGCTGGAAAGATTGAAGGCAGGAGGATAAGGGGATGACAGAGGAGAAGATGGTTGGACGGCATCACAGACTCGATGGACATGAGTTTGAGCAAGCTCCAGGAGTTGGTGATGGACAGAGAAGCCTGGCATGCTGCAGTCCATGGGTCGCAAAGAGTCAGACACAACTGAGCAATTGTACTCTGATGCAGCCTCTGATAATTCACTCAGCTCTGATACAAGGTTTCCAGTTGTTTGTTGTCAGCTTTACTTTGTTTTTATACCTAGATTTTTCATGTTAACTTACTTTTATGGTAGAATCCAGTAGAGGGAGGAAAAAAATATATATAAGAACATTTTTCTTAAAAAAAAAAAACCTACAAAATTTATTTTCTCACCCCCATGTAGTAAATCCACTTAGAAATTTTCATAGCCAGATCAATTGCTCTGATTTTCCAGCTGGGAGCACCACAGTGAATATTCATGGAAGGATTGACGCTGAAGCTCAAATAATTTAGCCACCTGATGCAAACAGATGACTTATTGGAAAAGCCTCTTTATGTTGGGAAAGATCAAGGGCAAGAGGAAAATGGGTTGACAGAGGATGAGATGGTTGGATGGCATCATTAACACAATTGATATGAGTTTGAGCCAACTCCAGGAGACGGTGAAAGACAGGGAAGCCTGGCATGCTGCAGT
The DNA here is from genome assembly GCA_006408675.1 of Madoqua kirkii. NCBI lineage: Eukaryota > Metazoa > Chordata > Mammalia > Artiodactyla > Bovidae > Madoqua > Madoqua kirkii. The sequence goes on from SJYC01089053.1 coordinate 29,273, forward strand.
CCATGCAGTTGCAAAGAGTCAGACATGACTTAGCAACTGAAGAAGAATAGTACGGAAAAACAAGATAAATGCCCAAGAGATGATAGACCCAAAGATTAACATTCAGTTCAAACACATTTTAAAAATCCTCACAATGGAAAAGTTCAAACATGTACGAAAAGAGAATAATATTAAGAACTCTTATATTCCCATCACTCAGTTGATACTATTAGCAACACCTGATCAATTTTTTTTTTAATCTGTGCCTTGTTCTACATTGTGGTGGTAGTTTAGTCTCTGAGTCGTGTGTGAATTTTTGCAATCCTACAGACTCTAGCCCACCAGGCTCCTCTGTCCATGGGATTTCCCAGGAAGAATACTGGAGTGGGTTGCCATTTCCTTCTCCAGTGGATCTTCCTGACCCAGGGGTCAAAAACATGTCTCTTGCATTATCAGGTGGATTCTTTACTACTGAGTCACCAAGGAAGCCCTTAGTTAGGTTTATTCCTAGGTATTTGTTGGTTGGAATGTAAATTCATATAGCCACTATGGAGAATTCCTCAATGGAAGTTCTTAAAAAAAACTAAAAATAGAACTATCATACTGTGAAAGTGCTGCACTCAATATACCAGCAAATTTGGAAAACTCAGCAGTGGTCACAGGACTGGAAAAGGTCAGTTTTCATTCCAATCCCAAAGAAAGGCAATGATAAAAAATGCTCAAACTACCACAGAATTGGATTCATCTCACAGCCTAGCAAAGTAATGCTCAAAATTCTCGAATCCAGGCTTCAATGATATATGAACTGTGAACTTCCAGATGTACAAGCTGGATTTAGAAAAGGCAGAGGAACCAGAGATCAAATTGCCAACATACGCTGGATCATCGAAAAACCAAGAGAGTTTCAGAAAAAGGTCTACTTCTGCTTTACTGACTATGCTAAAGCTTTTGACTGTGTGGATCACAACAAACTATGGGAAATTATTCAAGAGATGGGAATACCAGACTATCTGACTTGCCTCTTGAGAAATCTGTGGGCAGGTCAACAAGCAACAGTTAGAACTGGACATGGAACAATAGACTGGTTCCAAATAAGAAAGGAGTGCATCAAGGCTGTATACTGTCACCCTGCTTATTTTACTTATATGCAGAGTACATCATGAGAAATGTTGGACTGGATGAAGCACAAGCTGGAATCAAGATTGCTGGGAGAAACATCATAACCTCATATATGCAGATGACACCACTCTTATCGCAGAAAGTGAAGAACAACTAAAGAGCCTCTCGATGAAAGTGAAAGAAGAGAGTGAAAAAGTTGGCTTAAAACTCAACATTCAGAAAACTAAGATCATGGCATCCAGTCACATGGCACATAAATGGGGAAACAGTGGAAACAATGTCAGACTTTATCTTGGGGGGCTCCAAAATCACTTCAGACTGCAACTGCAGCCATGAAATTAAAAGATGCTTGTTCCTTAGAAGAAAAGTTATGGCCAACATAGATAGCATATTATAAAGCAGAGTCATTGCCTTGCCAACAAAGGTCCATATAGTCAAAGCTATGGTTTTTCCAGTATTCATGTATGGATGTGAGAGTTGGACTGTAAAGAAAGCTGAGCACTGAAAAACTGATGCTTTTGAACTGTGGCATTGGAGAAGACTCTTGAGAGTCCCTTGGACTGCAAGGAGATCCAACCAGTCCATCCTAAAGGAAATCAGTCCTGAGTATTCACTGGAAGGACTGATGCTGAAGCTGAAACTGAGCAAAGAACTGACCTATATGAAAAGACTCTGACGCTGGGAAAGATTGAAGGTGGGAGGAGAAAGGAACGACAGAGGATGAGGTGATTGGATGGTATTACTGACTTAATGGACGTGAGTTTGAGTAAACTCTGGGATTTGGTGATCGACAGGGAAGCCTGGCATGCTATAGCCCATAGGGTTGCAAAGAGTCATACATGACTGAGGGATTGAACTGAACTGATGACACAGAAATCCCACTCCTGTGCATATATCTGGAGAAAACCATAATTCAAAGAGATATATGTACCTCAATATTTGTGAGTGTGTGCTCAGTCCCTAAGTTGTGTACAAATTTTTGCAACCCTATGGACTTTTGCCTGCCAGGCACCTCTGCCCTTGGGATTCTCCAGGCAAGAATAGGGGAGTTGGTTGCCATTTTTTTCTCCAGAGATCTCCCTGAATCTGGGATCAAACATATGTCTCTGGCACTGGCAGGCAGAGACTTTACCACTGAGCCAGGTAGGAAGCACTGTTCATAACAGCCAGGATATAGATGCAACCTAAATGGCCATGAACAGAGGGATGAATAAAGAAGATATGGTGCATCTGTATAATGGAATATTAGCCACAAAAGGAACAAAATAGTTCTATTTGCAGAAACATGGATAGACTGTCATACAGAGTGAAGCAAGTCAGAAGTAATATCACTTATATGTGGAATCTAGAAAAATTATACAGATAAACTTATTTGCAAAGCAGAAATAGAGGCATGGATGTAGAGAACAAGCCTATGGATTAAAAGGAGGAAGAAAGAGTGGGATAAATTGGGAGGCAGGATTGACAAATATATACTGTTATGTATTAAATATTTCAACCCCAAAGAATGACAGTGCCAGAGAATGTTCAAACTACCACGCAACTGTGCTCGTTTTACATGATAGTAAGTTAATGCTAAAATCCTTCAAGCTGGGCTTCAGCAGTACATTAACTGAAAACTTCTAGATGTACAAGCTGGGTTTCAAAGAGTCAGAAATCAAATTGCCAACATTCGTTGGATCACGCAGGAAGCAAGGGAGTTCTGGAAAAAACATCTGCTTCATTGACTATAGTAAAGCCTTTGACTGTGTAAATACAGCAAACTGTGGAAAATTCTTAAAGAGATGAAGAACTTGGCATGCTGCAATCTATGGGGTCACAAAGTGCTGGACTTAGCAACTGAAGAACAACAACAAACAATGTATAAAATACATAACAAATGAGAACCTACTGTATAGCACAAGGAACTCTACCCAGTGCTCTGTGGTGATGTAAGTGGGAAAAAATATAAAAAAGAGGGGATATATCACTGACTCAATGAGCGTGGAGTCTAAGTGAACTCCGGGAGTTGGTGATGGACAGGGAGGCCTGGCGTGCTGTGATTCATGGGGTTGCAAAGAACTGGACACGACTGAACAACTAAACTGAACTGAATATATAGATATAGATAGATATAGATATCAGTTCAGTTCAGTCTCTCAGTCGTGTCTGACTCTTTGAGACCCCATGAAACGTAGCACGCCAGGCCTCCTGTCCATCACCAACTCCCAGAGTCCACCCAAACCCATGTCCATCGAGTCGATGATGCCATCTAGCCATCTCATTCTCTGTCATCCCTTCCTGCCCTCAACCTTTCCCAGCATCAGGGTTTTTTCCAATGAGTCAGCTCTTCGCATCAGATGGCCAAAGTATTGGAGTTTCAGCTTCAACATCAGTCCTTCCAATGAACACCCAGGACTGGTCTCCTTTAGGATGGACTGGTTGACCTCCTTGCAGTCCAAGGGACTCTCCAACACCACAGTTCAAAAGCATCAGTTCTTCAGCATTCAGTTTTCTTTATAGTCCAACTCTCATATCCGTATATGACCACTGCAAAAACCATAGCCTTGACTAGACAGATCTTTGTTGGCAAAGTAATGTTTCTGCTTTTTAATATGCTGTCTGCTGCTAAGTCACTTCAGTCGTGTCCGACTCTGTGCAACCCCATAGACAGCAGCCCACCAGGCTCCCCCGTCGATGGGATTTTTCCAGGCAAGAGTACTAGAGTGGGTTGCCATTGCCTTCTCCGTAGTTAGGAATATGCTGTCTAGGTCAGTCATAACTTTCCTTCCAAGGAGTAAGCATCTTTTAATTTCATGGCTGGAGTCACCATCTGCAGTGATTTTGGAGCCCCCAAAAATAAAGTCTGACACTGTTTCCACTGTTTCCCCATCTATTTCCCATGAAGTGATGGGACCAGATACCATGATCTTCGTTTTCTGAATGTTAAGCTTTAAGACAATTTTTTCACTCTCCTCTTTCACTTTCATCAAGAAGCTCTTTAGTTCTTCGTTTTCTGCCATAAGGGTGGTGTCATCTGCATATATAAGTGTATTGATATTTCTCTCAGCAGTCTTGATTCCAGCTTGTGCTTCTTCCAGTCCAGTGTTTCTCATGATATACTCTGCATATAAGTTACAATATACAGCCTTGACGTATTCCTTTTCCTATTTGGAACCAGTCTACTGTTCCATGTCCAGCTCTAACTGTTGCTTCCTGACCTGCATACAGGTTTCTCAAGAGGCAGGTCAGGTGGTCTGGTATTTCCATCTCTTTCAGAATTTTCCACAGTTTATTGCTATATAGAATGAGTTGCTGTAGTGCTGTACAGAAACTAACACAACGTTGTAAATCAACTGTACTCCAACTAAAATTAAGAAAGGAAAGAAAAATCAGATCATTTGCTGACCAATACATATGCTTCCTCCTCATTAACTTTGCCCTTAAAACCTTAATCATCCCCTTGGTTGAGAAGGTGATTTGTGAACTAAATTTCTGTTTTTCCATTCTCTGGTCATTGAATAAAACTTGTGCTACTTCAATTTCAACTTTAGTTTTGTTTTTGCATCCCTGGATCCAAACAGAAGAACCTTCCCTTCCAGGCAAGAGCCTACGTGGGGGTTCTTACCATCTAATTTGTAACAACAGCACATCCTATACTCATTTGTATAGTGGTTAAAGATGGCTGGGATCTCACATGGGTCTGTCAGCTGTAACACTTACACATGTTCACTTCACATGGCCTGGGCTTTCTCTAACATGGTAGATTATTGACATATAAGATGTACATAATACACACTTTCTCCCTCTTTTTCTCTTAGTAAGAAATTCAGAGATCATTGCATAGCACTATATAACAATATTTCTCCCTTTCTTTTACAGCTGCCTCCCCTTTTGACTACAGCATTGTTTCTTCATCTGAAACCCCACTGAAGACATTGGGCTGTTTGCGGTTTTTGCTATCACTAAATTTGACCTACACTGAATAGCCTGATGGTTATGCTTTTTTGTTTGTTTGTTTGTCAGTGTTTTTTAAAGATCAGTTCAGTTCAGTCACTCAGTCGTGTCCAACTCTTTGCGATCCCACAAATCGCAGCACCCCAGGCCTCCCTGTCCATCACCAACTCCCGGAGTTCACTCAGACTCACGTCCATCGGGTCAGTGATGCCATCCAGCCATCTCATCCTTGGTTGTCCCCTTTTTCTCCTTCCCTCAATCCCTCCCAGCATCAAAGTCTTTTCCAATGAGTCAACTCTTTGCATGAAGTGGCCAAAGTACTGAAGTTTCAGCTTTAGCATCATTCCTTCCAAAGAAATCCCAGGGCTGATCTCCTTCAGAATGGACTGATTGGATCTCCTTGCAGTCCAAGGGACTCTCAAGAGTCTTCTCCAAGATATCTAGAAATGAAAGGTTACATCTATATGTAATTTTTCTGGATGGCACCAAATCCCCTTCCATTAATGATGTCACGTAAAATGTTTTGCTTTCCAACCAGTAAATACATGAAACTGCTCATTTCCCACAGCATTTACTAAACAAAATACAGTCAAAATCTTGCTTTTTTTTGCCAATTTGATAGGTATTTTTGTCTTGTGCAAAGATACCTTTAAATATCAAATATGAAAATAAGCTACCATCTTAACTGAAGGAAATTCAGTATCCTATATTAAAAACAGACATAATTTTCTTGTTCATAGGACTATTCTGTAGCAAGCAGTTTGTTGCGTTTCATCACATATTATCTATTTAAATACATGCCCTGGTCTATTTCAGTTAAAGGAACAGAAAAGGAATTTGTTTCTGGGATGCCTTTGGCTGGAATTTATCTCCTATACATACCTTGTTGGACAACTCCTAATTTGGATTGAACCTACTTAGTGAAACTCGGCTGACCCTGGGCCTGTAGCTAAATCAGCTGATTGTCATTCAGCCTCAGGGGATGTGACCTCCTCCCAGTCTGGCACACCTCTGAGCCAGTCTGTAGCATCCAAACAAAGGGCCCTAACAACCTATGCCAGCCAGCCTCATAGCCTTACCCTGACAAGTTAATTTTCTCCCATTTTACTACTTAACCTTCCCCAAACCCCAGTCTGTGCCAAGTTTGTTGCAAGACTTGGGTGACTTCATAGAGATATAGCTTCTCTATCTAATTCTTCTTCCATTTTTAATGAATGAAGAGAGATGGAAGAATAAAGAGAGGTAGGAATAAGCAGGTATTTTCATCACATGTATTTTTAGTTACCTAGCCAGTCTTGCACCTTCTGCACAGTGATAGTAGAGAGTCCTGATTTGAACTATAGTGTTCTATATATAATCAAGCCTAAAATTGAAAAGTAAAATGTTTTTCCTCCCTATTCTCTATCCTTCCTTTCTGTTCAGCATTGATTATTCCCCTTTCTCCACTCTTCTGTTCCCAAGTAAACTTAGGCAAGAATTTCCTTTTTATTTTATGTTTTATCCTATTTCTTTTTAGCTCTTGAATAGTACACTTGCTGAATGAGGGCAAGCCAAGTCATGTCTTTGTGTGTTTAAAATAATAGGGGGCATTTGTTCAGGTATAAGCTATTTCAAGTTACACTTTTAAAATAGAAATTTCCTTTAAATAAACTTTCGGGAGATATGGATGTACATTGTAAGAAGAAATTGGAAATTGGGTTGAAAAACACATTTGCAAGGCTCACAAATCACTCATAAATTCTTACTGGATTCAAGTCTCAGAACTGGCTGTTAGTATTTCCAGGATTGCACTGTCTTTATATCATAGGACATGCAACTTTTTGTTTCAATTATACCTTCTAAATGAATCCAAATAAGACAAATACAGAGTATCCCAAATCTTATTTTACAGACTTCATTGGTATAGATTGAAGTCTTGCAAATTGGCCTTATGAAATCATTGTTAATGACAAAAAAAAATCTACCGTGTTCTGAAATTCTCAAGTCATTCAAACAAAAAATGTATCCTTTCATATGATTCCACTTCCAAACATTGCTCAGTCACTTTAAAGACATACTGTCTTCTGTAATTTTATTAACAAACAAACAACCTTGACACTTTAATCCTGGTGCCTTTGAGGAGGGCACAAAATAGAGTTGGGTTTTGCTGTTTGTTTTTCCAGCATTTGAAAATATACTTTTAGCTTGACTGAGGAAAATAAGCTTTATTTATTCAGACAGTGGAGAAGGGAATAGCAACCCACTCCAGTATTGCTTGCCTGCAAAATCCCATGGACAGAGGAACCTGGTAGGCTACAGTCCATAGGGCTGCAGAAAGTCAGACATGAGAGACCAACACACACACAGCCAGACAGAATGGAGGACACTGTCAGTCACCTGTTCACTGTATGCCTTACAGATTTTTGCTCCTTTAGAGTCAGAAAGAAGGTTTTATCTGTTTAAGTTCCTCTCCTCACGTGTTCGGATTAGAGCTATAGTGTGGAATAAGCTGGACATTTAGTGTTCAAGTTACCTAATTTCCCACATATTTGAAAACTCTCATGAATTATAATTCATTTCAGAATAAACTACACACACTGACTCCTTTTCCACCCTCTCTTCCATGCCAGCAAGCATACATATATACACAGGCAGACAAAATATCATTGAAGCTAGAAGCAGTGTCCTTGAAATAAATCGCATGCTAACAGTTTTATGCTGTAAAGAAGGTTGAAGGAAGCAAAAGAAAAGTCACTTTGGTCTTTGAGGAAATAGAAAATGTTCACAAAGACAAAGATAAGAAGCAATAAAGAATGAGAACACTCCAGCTCTTGAACTGGGGTTATATCAGCCCATCACATTGAGGATTTGTCTAACACATTCTTAAGCAAATGCTAAAATCTGTCCATCTACCATATCAGCTATGACAAGGTAGGAACTAGAGCAGCCTCACTTGCAAAATGACCTTCCCAAAACACTGACAATCTCAGCTTGACATTGTTACCATGTGAATAGCTCAAACTGTGGAAACAATTTCTCTTAGAAAATTTGTATCTCAAAAACCTCTTCCTACCTACTTCTGTGTTTTGAAGTTAACAGGCATTTAGAATGAATTGACACTTTAAATTTTTTAAGTTAATTTTTCAAATGGAAAGATGAAATTTTGTTACCATGCTCTAATAGAAATTAACACTTGTAGAAAAATTATACTTAAATGAAATTTATTCTGTGTATTTTATCAAATCAGTTTGCATTTGGAGGTAGTCAAATAACTATGGGACTTGCATATATGCTTGGTTTGGTAATAGATAGCTGTCTCTTTATGTGTTATGATAATTTTGATCACACACCCCTGTACAATATTCTCCAATCCCATTTTCATCTGCCAGTGTGCACATCCACACAGATACTTCTTCACTTGCTTATAGTTAATTTTGTTATTGTTCTCTAATAGCTTAGAAATAGATTTTCTTCCCTGTCATACACATATGCATTGATGTTGTATGTATACATTTGTTAAAATAGAAGCCATTCTGATTTCCATACTCATTTTTCTTTTTAATTGAAAGTTGCTCAGTCGTGTCCGACTCTTTGTTGTCCCATGGACTATAATATGCCAGGCTGCTCTGTCTATGGAATTCTCCAGGCAAGAATACTGTAGTGGGTAGCCACTCCCTTTTCCAAGGGATCTTCCCAACCCAGGGACCAAACACAGGTCTCCGCATTGCAGGAGGATTCTTTACCAACTGAGCCACCAGGAAAGCCCAAGAATACTGGCATGGGTAGCCTGTCTCTTCTCCAGGAGACCTTTCCAACCTAGGAGTCAAACTGGGGTCTCCTGAATTGCAGGCAGATTGAAGGTATTTTTTGTTTTCAGTATTTTTTTAACTTTAGGTTCAACAGAAAAAAAAAATCAAACATTATGACAATATTCTTCCTGTCAGTAGACACTAAAAGATATGGAAGATGTTAACACCTCAGGAGGAAGAAATGATGCATTTGGAGCAGGACTTCCATGGTGAGTTCAAAGTGTAACTCTGAGAACACGGTAAAAACTAAAAGTGAATTACTGAAAGCACCTTAATTCAAACATGCACATTCAAATGTACAGATTCCTCTAATAAATATTCACAAGATCTAATTTAATATTATTTCAATGCTTTTAAAATGGCCTCTTAGAACACAAGTTACTGTGTTCCTAAGTATGAATTCATTTCATCCAATCATGAAAAATAATCTCATATTTTCAAGGATTTCAATGTGTTCTGCAAAGTGCTCATTTCTTCACATGCATTATCTTAATCAGTTTTATTCACCTGCCTTTTCCCGTTTCTTTTCCCCCCTCTCTTTTCTAAGATCATAATATATGTTTGCTCTCCAGGAGAAAGATTACTCTCTGTATATGTGAGAGCAAATCTGGCAGATTTGCATCTCAGAAAAGATTAAATCACTAAAATGAAAAGATTATTTAAAGCCTAGTATGGTACAAGGTATTGAACTGAAAAAAATCAGGGAATGGATGGAATAGGTAGCAATGCCAAAAGCAATAGCATGAAGACCTTCTTAACCCAAGAAGTCATTATTGTTAACTTTCATTTGGACCAGAGAATCTTTTTATTTGATATTCCAAATCCTTTATTTATAGCATAATCTGTTTTTTAGTGTTGATCTTTTGCTTTAACAACATTGTAATATTGTCCTTGTACACTGTGGTAATTTGTTACACTAGGTATCTGAGTATTTTCTCACATGCAAATTTACGTTAAGTGATGTGTATTCTTTTGATATGCATAACTTTCCATTTAATTATCTGCAAGCATTTTATTGAAAAGTTTAAATTTTTTAATGAAAAATCTCTTCAGTTTGTCTACCTATGCTTCTTGATTACCCAGTATATTGTAACAGGCAATTCTCTCACCATAGAGTATAAATAAATTAGTAATTTATATTAATGTCAGTTTTATTTAAAAATTACTAATAAAACTAATG
>SJYC01089056.1:0-18252 GCA_006408675.1 Madoqua kirkii
CACTTTCTAACACCACACACAAAAATAAACTGAAAATGGGTTAAAGATCTAAATGTAAGGCCAGAAACTATAAAACTCCTAGATAAAACAAGCAAAACACTCTCTGACATAAATCACAGCAGGATCCTCTATGACCCACCTCCCAGAATATTGAAAATAAAAACAAAAATAATCAAATTCCTTTAAAAACTTGAAATAGAACTGCCTTATGACCCAGCAATCCCACTGCTGTGCATACACACTGAGGAAACCAGAATTGAAAGAGACACATGTACCCCAATGTTCATTGCAGCACTCTTTATAATAGCCAGGACATGGAAGCAACTTAGATGTCCATCAGCAGATGAATGGATAAGAAAGCTGTGATACATATACACAATGGAGTATTACTCAGCCATTAAAAAGAATACATTTGAATCAGTTCTAATGAGGAGGATGACACTGGAGCCTGTTATACAGAGCAAAGTAAGTCAGAAAGAAAAACACCAATACAGTATACTAACACATATATATGGAATTCAGAAAGATGATAATGATAACCCTGTATGCTAGATAGCAAAAGAGACACAGATGTATAGAATAGTCTTTTAGACTCTGTGGGAGAGGGAGAGGGTGGGATGATTTGGGAGAATGGCATTGAAACATGTATAATATCATATAAGAAATGAATCGCCAGTCCAGGTTTGATACAGGATGCTTGGGGCTAGTACACTGGGGTGACCCAGAGGGATGGTACAGGGAGAGAGGTGGGAGGGGGGTTCAGGATGGGGAACACATGTACACCCATGGCGGATTCAAGTTGATGTATGGCAGTGTAAAGTAATTAGCCTCCAATTAAAATAAATAAATTAAAAAAATAAATGTAAGACCAAGAAACTATAAAACTCCTAGAGGAAAACAGGCAAAACACTCTGACATAAATCACAGCAGGATCCTCTGTGACCCACCTCCCAGAGAAATGGAAATAAAAGCAAAAATAAACAAATGGGACCTAATTAAACTGAGAAGTTTTTGCACAAATAGGAAACTATAGGCAAGGTGAAAAGATAGCCTGCAGAATGGGAGAATATAATAGAAAATGAAGCAACTGACAAAGAATTAATCTAAAAAATATATGAGCAGCTCATGCAGCTGAATTCCAGAAAAATAAATGACCCAATCAAAAAATGGGCCAAATAACTAAACAGACATTTCTTCAGAGAAGACATACAGATGGCTAACAAACACATGAGAAGATGCTCAACATCACTCATTTTCAGAGAAATGCAAATTAAGACCACAGTGAGGCACCATCTCACACCAGTCAGAATGGCTGCTATCAAAAAGTCTACAAACAATAAATGCTGGGGAAGGTGCAGAGAAAAGGGAACCCTCTTACACTGTTGGTGGCAATGTAAACTAGTACATCTATTATGGAGAACAGTGTAGAGATTCCTTAAAAACCTGGAAATAGAATTCCCATATGACCCAGCAATCCCACTGCTAGGCATACACACTGAGGAAACCAGAATTGAAAGAGACATGTGTACCCCAATGTTCATCGCAGCACTGTTTATAATAGCTAGGACATGGAAGCAACCTAGATGTCCACCAGCAGATGAATGGATAAGAAAGTTGTGTTACATATACACAATATGAAATATTATTCAGCTATTAAAAAGAATGTATTTGAATCAGTTCTAATGAGGTGGATAAAACTGGAACCTATTATACAGAGTGAAGTAAGTCAAAAAGAAAAACAGCAATTCAGTATATTAACACAGATATATATAGAATTTAGAAAGATGGTAATAATGACCCTATATGTGAGACAGCAAAAGAGACACAGATGTAAAGAACAGAGTTTTGAACTTTGTGGGAAAAGGTGAGGGTGGGATGATTTGAGAGAATAGCACTGAAATATGTATATTACCAATATATGAAATAGATCACCAATCCAGGTCCGATGCATGATACAGGGCATTCAGGGCCAGTGCGCTGGGATGACCCTGAGGGATGGAATGGGGAGGAAGTCGAAGGGGGTTCAGGATGGGGGACACATGTACACTCATGGTTGATTCATGTCAATGTGTGGCAAAAACCACTACCATATTGTAAAGTAATTAGCCTCCAATTAAAATAAATTAATTAATTTTTAAAAAGAAAAGAAAATTAGGAAGCCTGAAGGTGTGAAAGTGCTCCTGCTCATAGCATGGTGGCTGATTACACAGGCTGTAGGGGAACAGATCAATTTTTCTGGCTTGCATCCTGATACTGCCACCTTTCAGCAACAACTCCTGTTGTGAAAATTAAATGAACTAGTTTACAAATTAGCACATAGTAAGTGTTCAAAATGGGTATGATTGTGTTAGATGATTGTGCAAGTGTTTATAAAGACTTTTTTTTTTTTTGGTAAGGACTTGCAGTTTGACCAATTCTTAATCTTATTATCATTTTCTCTGTGAGGACTTAAATTTCTGATCTGTAAACCTGCCTACTGTGTTGATTTTTCCTTAATCCCACTTGGCCAGCCCAGTTGGAAAGACATTACTGTATTTTTCAAGAGGAAATGATTGGCTATCAAATATGGCATGCATTGTATTTCTCAAGATCATTGGTATTTTATTATATCAAATCTACTACTTTTAAGCATCTTAATATAGGATAAATTGTCTAATTTCTCTAAATAGTCTCATCTTTGAGATGGGAACAGTAGAATATCTATGACAGATTTTGTGCAGAAAAAATATGTAAGTTACAGTGCATTACACTGAAGTACTCCAGACATGTGGTTACTATAACTATTACTATCCTTATTGTACTTAAGTCTTCTTAATCACATTCTTATTTACTTCTGATGTGATTGTGATGTCAGTCTTTAATTTGTGGAACTTTAAACAGAATATTCTGTAGCTGTTAATAAAATACTAATATATGCAAAAAAATAAAAGAGAGAGAGAGAGAGAGAATGTAATACAACAAGCCAAAGAAACAGCCATTTAAACCATAAGTGCTGACTTCATATTTATGAAAGTCATTGACCTTATTTAGACCAGAGTTTTCTTCTCAACTTTGACCACCTTTAATTACTAGAATCCAAGTTACAAATGATTTTAGTCTTTTAATAACCCAAGTTTTCCATATTGTAGGATTAGACTGTTAAGAAAGTTAATCTTCTTTACATAGAAAATATGTAATTGTTCTATATTATTAGATAAAAAGTAAATGAAAAATTTTAAATGTATAAAACAGACTCCTAGTTCCCAATGTAAGTCTCTTGTAAGCTACCACTCTATCCAAAGAGTAAGTAAAAAGCTGAATATACTGAAAAATCAACAATCCTTCTAGGACCCATAAGAGAGGTGAGAATACAGGGAAATTTGTGAATTCACAGGATCAGAAAGACACACAAGTGAATATAGAAAATAACTGACTGGAGCAGACATTTTTGAGCTAAAATGACCACAGGAACCAGTACCAGGGTAGGAAAACCAGATCTGTAACTGACAAATTGATGAAAGCACAGTTTGGACAACTCTGGGAGATAAGAACTCTAAGGGGATCCAGTCATGGGTGAGCACATACAGTCTGGAGAGATTTACATCCAGGAGCTCAACCTAGTTTCCACAATATATTAGAGAAAATTCCCTCATGCTTCTGAAGGGAAAGGAAAGGAACCATTTTGAAACATACCAGAGCATTCTGCTCTTTATAAGAAGGACTGACCTCAGAGGAAACTAATTAACCAGAGACTAACCTGCTGGTGGTTATCAGAGCCTTACACACCTGGGAGAAAGGTATTATTCAACTCCAGCCCACTCTAGCCAGCCTCTTTCACTTAGAAGGGTATCATTCTAGAAAAATGAAAAACACGTGTGAAGTTCACAGTCCGGTGGCATAGGCTCCCTGAAAGACTGAGACCCCCATGACCCTACCTCATAGCCACATTACTAAAAGCCTATTTACAGCAGTTCCTTTCCCTGATACATCATGTATGACTATTAAAAAATATTACAACACATACTAAAAAGCAAAACACACAATTTGAAAATATTGAGCAAGCATCAAAATCAGACATGGTAAAGATGTTGGAATTATCAGACTAGGAATTTAAAACAATTATGATTAATATGCAAAGGACTCTAGTAGGTAAAATAGACAACATGCAAGAATGGATGGACAACGTAAGCTGAGAAATAGAAATCCTAAGAAAGACCAAAAAGAAATGCTAGAGGTTGAACACAACAACAACACTGTAACAGAAATGAAGAATGCCTTTGTTGGGTTTATTGAAGTGAACTGAAATGAAAGTTATTCAGTCGTGTCCAACTCTTTGTGACCTCATGGACTATATAGGTCCTGAAATTCTCCAGGCCAGAATACTGGAGTGAGTAACCATTCCCTTCTCCAGGGGATCCTTCCAACCCAGGGACTGAACCCAGGTCTCCCATATTGCAGGCGGATTCTTTACCAGTTGAGCTACAAGGGCTGAGCTTATCAGTAAATAAGATAAGCTGGGGAAAGACTCAACTTGAAGGCACTTCAGTAGAAACCTCCAAAACAGAAAAGCAAAGAAAGAAAGGACTGAAAATCACAGAACTTAGTATCCAGTCACTGTGGGGGCAATTTAAAGAGGTGCGACATACATTTAATGAGTGTACGAGATGGAGAAAGAAGAGAATAGAAAAAGTATTTGAAAAAATAATGGCTAGTAATTTTCCCCAAGTTAAGGTCAGATACCAAACTATAGATCAGGAATTTCCAAAAACAATAAGCAGAATAAATGAGAGGGAGGGGCTACACCTAGGCATATCATTTTCAAATTACAAAAAAAAAAAAATTGAAGATGAAAATTTCTTAAAAGAAGCCAGAGGAGGGGAAAAACATATTACCTATACAGCAACAAAGGTAAGAGTTACATCCAGATTCTTTTCAGAAACCATGCAAAAAAGAAGAGAATGTAGTCAAATATTTAAAGTGCTGAGAGAAAAAAAGCACCAACTAAAATCCTCTACTCAGTGAAGTTATTCTTGAAACAACTTCAGTGTGAAAGAGAAATACTTTCTCAGACAAACAAAAATTGAGAAAATGTGTTGCCAGTAGACCTGCCTTGCAAAAAATTGAAAGCTCTTTAGAAAGAAGAAATTAATATGTCAGAAACTCAATCTACATAAAGAAAGAAAGAGCATCAAAGAAGGACTAAGTGAAAATTAAATCAAAATTTTATTTTTCTTTTTTTCCCATAGTATTTATTTTACTTTATTTTACTTTACAATATTGTATTGGTTTTGCATACATCAACATGAATCCACCATGAGTGTACATGAGCACCCAGTCCTGAACCCCCTCCCCCTTCCCTCCCCATACCATCTCTCTGGGTCATCCTAGTGCACCAGCCCTAATTCATCTAACAGATTTTTTCAAAATAATAATAGTAACATGGACTTGATAGTCAATGCAGAGTCGGACACGACTGAGTGACTTCACTTTCACGCATTGGAGAAGGAAATGGCAGCCCACTGCAGTGTTCTTGCCTGGAGAATCCCAGGGAAGGGGGGAGCCTGGTGGACTGCTGTCTAGGGGGTCGCACAGAGTCGGACACGACTGAAGCGACTTAGCAGCAGCAGCAGCAGCTTATGTATATATCATATATGTATACACATTTATGCTTAGGTATGCTTATATATTAGTGAAATAAATGGCAACATTGACACAAGGGATAAGAAAGAGGAATTAGGAATATTTTGTTATAAGGTAGTCATACAAGTGGTATTGTAGTATTTAGAAGTACTTGTATTCCTTGTATATGTGTATTGTAAACTCTAGAATAACAACTAAAATATTAAAGAATAGAATGTAACTGATGAGCTAAAAATAAGAGAAAATGGAATCATTTAAAATGCTCAATTAAAACCACAAAGGCAGAAAAAGAATAGAGGATAAAATAAGAAGAAAAAGGGCAACAAATAGAACATAGCCACAAATATGGTAGATATTCATCCAAATGTAACAATAATCACTTTGAATGTCAGTGGTCTACATGTGCCAGTCAAAAGACAGAGATTGCCAGAATGGATCAAAAGACTGAGTACATGTTGTCCACAAGAAACTCACTTTAAATGTTGTTGTTTAGTTGCGAAGTCATGTCCAACTCTTTGGGATCCCATGAACTGTAGCACACCAGCCTCCCCTGTCCTTCACTATCACACTCACATTCATTGAGTATGTGATGCCATCCAACCGTCTCATCCTCTACCACCCCTTCTCCTCTTTCTTTCAACCTTTCCCAGCATCAGGGTCTTTTCCAGTGAGTCAGCTCTTCGCATCAATTGATCAAAGTATTGGAGCTTCAGCTTCAGCATCAGTCCTTCCAATGAATATTCAGGGTTAATGTCCTTTAGGATTGAGTGGTTTAACCTCCTTGCTGTCCAAGGGACTCTTAAGAGTCTTCTCCAGAACCACAGTTCGAAAGCATTAATTCTAGAACCATAAAAATTAAAAGTAAGTGGCTGGAGAAGACATACCACGCTGACATTGATCAAAATAAAGCAAGAGTAGCTATATTAATTATAGACAAGCAGGCTTTGAAGCAAGGAAAATTATCAGAGATAAAGAGGGGCACACCAAGATTCACCTAGTTTTTTCTCCTATAGCTCTCTATTCTGTTACATCCATCTTCTTGTCTATTATTTTCC
Organism: Madoqua kirkii; assembly: GCA_006408675.1. NCBI lineage: Eukaryota > Metazoa > Chordata > Mammalia > Artiodactyla > Bovidae > Madoqua > Madoqua kirkii. The sequence continues at coordinate 6,675 of SJYC01089056.1, forward strand.
TAATAGCAGTGTCTTGATTACTATAGGGCTTCCCTGATATGCAGAGTACATCATGAGAAATGCTGGGCTGGAGGAAGCACAGCTGGATTCAAGATTTCTGGGAGAAATAGCAATAACCTCAGATATGCAAATGACACCACCCTTATGGCAGAAAGCAAAGAAGAACTTATAGCCTCTTGATGAAAGTGAAAGAGGAGAGTGAAAAAGTTGGCTTAAAGCTTAACATTCAGAAAACTAAGATCATGGCATCCAGTCCCATCATTTCATGGCAAATAGAGGAGGAAACAGTGAAAACAGTGGCTGACTTTATTTTTCTGGGCTGCAAAATCACTGCGGATGGTGATTGGAGCCATAAAATTAAAAGATGCTTACTCCTTGGAAGGAAAGTTATGGCCAACCTAGATAGCATATTAAAAAGCAGAGACATTACTTTGCAAACAAAGGTCTGTCTAGTCAAGGCTGTGGTTTTTCCAGTAGTTGTGTATGGATGTGAGAGTTGGACTATAAAGAAAGCTGAGTGCCGAAGAATTGATGCTTTTGAACTGTGGTGTTGGAGAAGACTCTTGAGAGTCCCTTGGACTGCAAGGAGATCCAACTAGTCCGTCCATAAGGAGATTAGTCTTGGGTATGTTCATTGGAGGGAATGATGTTGAAGCTGAAAGTCCAATACTTTGGCCACTTGATGCAGAGAGCTGACTCATTTGAAAAGACCCTGATGCTAGGAAAGATTGAGGGCTGGAGGAGAAGGGGAAGGCAAAGGATGAGATGGTTGGCTGGCATCACAGACACAATGGACATGGGTTTTTGTGGACTCCAGGAGTTGGTGAAGGACAGGGAGGCCTGGTGTGCTGTAGTTCACGGGGTCACAAAGAGTTGGACACAACTGAATGACTGAATTGAACTGAACTCTCTGATAGGTCAGTTGGTAAAGAATCTGCCTGCATTGCAGGAGACCCCCATTCAATTCCTGGATCAGGAAGATCCCCTGGAGAAGGGATAGGCTACCCATTCCAGTATTCTTGAACTTTCCTTGTGGCTCAGCTGGTAAAGAATCTGCCTGTAATGCGGGAGACCGGGTTCAACACCTGGGTTGGGAAGATTCCCTGGAGAAGAGAAAGGCTGCCCACTCTAGTATTCTGGCCTGGAGAATTTCATGGACTATAGTCCATGCGGTCACAAAAAGTAGAACATGACTGAGTGACTTCCATTTCATTTCACTTGATTACTGTAGCTTTAAACTAAGTCTTGAAGATGGATAGTATAGTGTTAATCCTCCAACTTTATATTGCTTCTTCAATGCTGTGTTGGCTATCTTTGGTCTTTTATCTCTCCACATACACGTCATAATCAAATTATCAATATAAACAAAATAACTTGCTGGGATTTTGACCTGGATTGCATTCAATCAATACAGCAACTTTGGAAGAACTGACATCTTAACAATATTGAGTCTTCCTATCCATGAACATGGAATCTCTCCATTTATTTAGCTCTTTTAAAGTTTTGTTAATCAGAGATCTGTAGTTTTCTTCATATAGATCTTGTACATATTTCATTAGATTTATACCTAAGTATAAATACTTTCACTTTTGAAGGCAATCTGGCAGTTTCTATAAAACTAACATACTCTTACCATACAATTCAGCAATCAGCTCCTTCGTATTTATCCAGAGAAGTTGAAAACTGTAACCACACAAAATTTACACACAGATGTCCATAGCATCTTGATTCAGAATTGCCAAAACCTGGAAGCAACCAAGTTATCTGTCAGTAGGTAAGTGGATAAATAAACCTGCACATTCAGATGATGGAATATTATACATTGCTAAGAATAAAGGAGCTGTGAAGTCATGAAAAGACATAGAGGAAACAAAACTAAGTGTAAGAAGCCAATCTGAAAAGGCTACATACTGTATGTTTTCAATTATATTACATTTTGGAAAAGGCAAAATATGGAGACAGTAAAAAGAAAGTTACCTCAAGGGAAGGAGAGTGGGATGAATAGATGGAGCACAGAAAAACTTTAGGGCTGTAAAAATAACCTATGTAATATTATAATTATGAATACATTAGCATTGTACACTTGTCCTAACCTATGAAATGTACAACACCAAGAACAAACCCTAATGTAAACTGTGGACTTTAGTTTATTGCAATTTGTAAATGTAAATTCATGAGTTGTAACAAATGTACCACTCTGGTAAGTGATGTTGATAACAGGAGTTATGCCCATATATGTGTGCTTAGGAAGGGCAGGTTAAACAAGAAATTTTTGTACCTTCCTTATAATTTTGCAGTGAATCTTAAACTGCTCTAACTTTTTAAAAAATTCTTTGAAAATAAGGTATAAGAAAATAAGAGGAATGTTTATTTCTAAATATGTAGATGGAAATTCTAGGATAATGTCCATTTAGTATTTTTTGACAATAAAAGCATTTAAGCAAATTTATGTAATTATTATTAGGGAAATGAGACATTCTTTAACATTTTTCCTCTCACGTTTGCTTTGAATCTGCCTTTCATAAGAATCCATTTTCTGTTAATATTCTCTTCCTATCCCACATCCAGCAGGTGGCACTCTTTCTTTTGCACTAAGAACTAAATTAGCGTGGATGAAAGAATGAGAGCAAACTCCAGCACCCTAAAATGCATTTTCAGCTAAGTGGTAAAATGAATCTAAGTTTGCAAATCCAGCAGATATTTTAAACTTAAAGCTAAAGCAACCTTTGTTGTTTACAATAATCTAGGTCACTGGGACACCTGGGGACATGGAATAACTGGGTTGTCTGATCTGTCAGGAAATTAGTGCAGGATTCTGTGGTGTTTCAATGCCTCAGGCCATAGGACAAATTTGTAGCTGATCTGGGAGTTAGTTCAAGAATCAAGATGACACCAAAGTATACATTTTTTCATCAAATTTCTATTGAAGTTATAAGAAAATGTGATATAAGCTTTTCATCTCTTTTTTTTTCATTTTTAATGCCATAGAGATTTGATAATAAGAACAATGGTAAATATATAATATAAAGAAATAAAAAGCAACAAAGATTAACTGCCACATATTGCCTCTTCAAGTGTTTAAAGCACATTTATCTCATACTGAGAGATGATATTTAATTTTTCAAAGTATTAGCAAGTAACTTTAACAATACATGAAATACTTGCATTTTGTTCTATTCTTCCAATCTGAAAGAAGTTAACATTCCACTCTTCTTCTTTCTCAGTATTTTCTTTGTTTATACCTACTTCAGCCTTGGTTGGGTTTTAGTTTATCCTTTGGAAAAAGAGATGTATATTTATTTCTACCTTTGTAGGGGTTATGTTTTCTTTTTTCCTTAACACCCCAGCTTTCATATTTGTTTCATTGTGTCTATCTCATTCTTAAAACATTCTTTCTGGAATAAGATAAGGTAAAAATCAATAAATCAACCATTGGGGATAGACGGCCTACCAGACTTTAATTCCCAACACATTGATCACACAAATCCTTCTCTTCGTGTACTTAGTTTTTTATTATCATTCACTAGACCATGACTGTGAGTGCCCCCAGGCAAGAGACATGTTTTATTCATCTTTATTCTTTCTGCAAGGCCTAGCACAAGACTAACACATGGTAGGAATTCATGCAACATTTATTTATTGGTTAAGCAAAACAATAAATTAATTAAATCAAATTAATTCATTTTTCTTTAAGTTTATGACTTTCTGACATTATTCTCATAACATGTAGAATTTATTTGCGTACATCAGTGATGACATTTCTAGTATTTGTTTTATTAACTCTCAAATTTTCCAGTATAACAAGACCTTATGTTCCTAAATTTTTTTATAGCCCAACCCTACAACATTTAAAAAAATCCAACAAGTATATGTATGCTTCCTATTAAATTTATTATACCTCGTGTTCTCTTTGTTCATATACCAGCCCCAAATGGTTGCCAGAAGTAGAAAGCAGACAAAGTAAACAGGAATCTAGTCTATTGTATAAATAAATAGCCATACTCTGTAGGACATTTCATGATTCCAGACCAAGTTCCCAAATTATGCCGTAAGTTAGAAGTTCAGATAAAATTTTTATTAATACAAACTGAATTTTTAAAGCTGCTTTCTAAATGGTCATAAAAAATTGATGTTATTACAAGTTTGAGAACCAACTACCTTTTTGATTGTTATTGCATTTCTAAGTTTTCACTGATAGATAGAATTAATCCATCTGCTTTAACCTTAAAATTGCCTTTCTGTAAGTTTAAGTGAAGTCACTCAGTCTGTCCAACACTTTGCGACCCCATGGACTATAGTCTGCCAAGCTTCTCCGTCCATGAGATTTTCTAGGCAAGATACTGAGGTGGGTTGCCATTTCCTCCTCCAGGGGATCTTCCCGACCCAGGGATAGAACTTCAGTCTCTCACATTGCAGGCAGACTCTTTACCATCACTGTTGCCACCTATGTTCACATGGTAATTGAGTAGCTCAGAGTAAATATACCAATTGTGAAAAAAATGGCTTCATTTTCTAATATTCACATTTTTTCACAAATATCTGTTATTATAAAGTATAGTACATTGAAAATCTTTACAGTGTGGTTTGCATTTTAGGGTTTTAATTATAATAGGTAGAAATAGACTTCAATCTTTTTTTAAGCCTGTGTGACTCAACTGAGACAAAAGACAGCAGAAACAATCCCAACTATTATGATATTACCATATACATTAGATTTTAAAACTCAACCTAGAGCTATTTCAAGTAAAAAGGTGTGTTTATAGAAAACTGTAACACAAAATGTTACTTTTTGGTAGTTAAGGCAACTCTCAATACTATCACACACACTTTTTCTAAGACTTTCCTCCATAATCAACCCTCACAGCTAGTTATCCAGCCTCCAGCAACCTCTCTACTCACTTTTCCAGACATGATGACATCTTCAACAATCTCCTTATCAATATCATAACAATAGCTATATATTTTGCAGTAACTGTATTCATTACTTAGAGCACAGTTAAAGGAGTAATTGGAAGATTGTATTACTTTTATTTTGATTAAATATTTGGAGATCAGTTGAACAATATTTTAAATAATAGAAAAGATCTGAAACTATGCCAGTCAAACTTGTGAATTGTTCCTATTATTTATTCTAACTGATTGCTTTTGCTTGTGGAGAATTCCCACTTCCAGCATAAGAATAAAGATGATGTTAAGAAAAATCAGTTCAATATCTTTTGCCCAGTTTTATGGAAAATATTGGCTGGAAATATATATTTTTTACCCACTTCTGCATAAATGATCTGATAGAAAATATTTTCATATTAAGGAAAATAAATGTAACAGAGTGTTGGTTAAGAGATGAGGCTTAAATGATTTATCTTTATTCTTTCTATAATCCAACTAACATAAAAATAAATGTAGTTTTAAAAGAGTATAAATTCAGAAGGACAAGGAAAATGAGATAATATTTAACAGTAGAAGGTGATAACATTTGTCAGCAATCTTTGTCAGTGAGAAAGGGATGCTTTAGTGGGATGGAGGAAACTTAGAAAACTTAAGACCATAACAGGCAGACCTCATTTTCTTAGGCTTCCCTTTATTGCACTTGGCAGGTATTGTGGATGTTCTTTCAATTGAATGTTTGTGGCAACCTCACCTTGATAAAATCTATTGACACAATTTTTCCAACAGCACTTGTTCATTTCCTGTCTCTGGGTCACATTTTAATAATTATCACAATATTTCAAATTTTTCATTTTTAATATATTTGTTGTTATATGTGATCAGTGATCTTTGATGTTACTCTTGCCATTGTTTTGACATATCTTGAACTACATCCATATAAGATAGCAAACCTAATTAATATATTCTAGCTGCGCCACCAACTGGCCATTTTGCCATCTCTCTTCCTCTTCCTGAGCCTCCCAATTCCCTGAGACAAAACAACAACATTGAAATTAGACCACTTAATAATCCTACAGTGGATTATTAATCCTCTAAGTGTTCCAGTGAAAGGAACAGTCACACGTCTCTCACTTTAAATCAAAAGCTAGAAAAGATCAAGCTTAGTGAGGAGGGCATGTCAAAAGCTGAGACAGGCTGAAAGCCAGGCCTCTTGCACCAACACTTAGCCAAGTTCTCAACACAATGGAAAATCTCTTGGAGGAAATGAAAAGTGCTACTCCAGGGAAGGTCCAAATGATAAGAAAATGAAACAGTCTTGTTGCCAATATGGATCTTTTAGATAGAAGATCAAACCAGCCACACAATTTCCTTAAGCCAAAACCTAATCCCAACCTAATAAGGCCTAGTTTTGTTCAGTTCTATGGTCTTAGAGGTGTGACCATTAGAGAAGCAATGTTTGAAACTAGCAGAGGTTGGTTCATGAGATTTGGGAAAAGAAGCCATCTTCATAACATAAAAGTGCAAGGTGAAATAGCGAATGCTGATGCAGAAGCAGCAACAAGTTACTCAGAAGATTTAGCTAAGATAATGAGTGATGGTGGCTACCTAAACAACAGGTTTTCAATGTAGGCAAAACAGCACTATATTGGAAGCAAATGCCATCTAGGACTTTCATAGCTACAGACGAGAAGTCAGTGCCTGGCTTCAGAGGACAGACTGACTCTCTTGTTAAAGGCTAATGGAGCGGATACCTTGATGTTGAAGCCAATGCTCATTTACCATTCCCCAAATTCTAGGATTCTTAAGAATTATGCTGAATCTACTCTGCACTATCAATGGAACAACAAAGCCTGGAAGATAGTGCATCTGTTTACAGTATGATTTCCTGAATATTTTAAGCTCACTGTTGAGACCTACTGCTCAGGAAAATGATATATATATATATTCCTTTCAAAATATTTTTTCTCATTGACAATGCACCTGGTCATCCAAGAGCTCTGATGGAAATTAATGTATTTTCACACCTGGAAGCACAGCATCCATTCTGTAGCCCATGGATCAAGGAGTAATTTTAACTTTCAAGTCTTATTCTTTAAGAAATACATTTTTGTAAGGCTATAGTTGCCTTATAGTGATTCTGCTGATTGACCTGGAAAATGCAAATTGAAAACCTTCTGGAAAACATTCTAGGTGTCATTAAGAACATTCATTGTTCATGGGATGAGGTCAAAATGTCAAAATTAACAGGAGTTTAAAAGAAGCTAATTCCAGCCACAGATGACTTTCAGGGGTTCAGGACTTCGGTAGAGGAAATAATTGCAGATATGGTAGAAACAGCAAGAGAATTATAAGTGAAGCCTTAGAGTGTAATTGAATTGCTGCAATCTCATGATAAAAACTTGGATGGATGAGGAGTTGCTTCTCCTGGATAAGAAAAAAAAAAAATGGTTTCTTGGGATGGAATCTACTCCTGGGAAAGATGCTGTGAAGATTGTTGAAATGATAATGATGAATTTAGAATATTATATAAACTTAGTTGATAAAGAAGCAGCAGTGTTTGAGAGGGCTGACTCCAATTTTGAAAGAAGTTTTACTGTGGGTAAAATGCTATCAAACAATACTAACCGCTACAGAGAAACTTTTTTGTGAAAAGAAGTCAACCAATGTGGCAAACTTCATTGCTACGTTATATTAAGAAATTGCTACATCCACCCTGAAGTTGCTCAGTCGTGTCTGACTCTTTACGACCCCATGGACTGTAGCCTACCAGGCTTCTCCGTCCATGGGATTTTCCAGGCAAGAGTACTGCAGTGGGTTACCATTTCCTTCTCCAGGGGATCTTCCCGACCCAGGGATCGAACCTGGGTTTCCCGCATTGGAGGGAGGCACTTTAACCTCTGAGCCACCTCCACCCTAGTCTTCAGTAACCACCACCCTGGTCAGCCAGCAGCCATGAACACTGAAGCATCCACCAGAAAAAAGATCATGACTCACTGATGGCTCAGAGAGTGGTCAACATTTTTTAGCGATAAAGTGTTTTTAAATTAAGATGTATACATTGGCTTTTTAGACACAGTGCTATGCACACTTAATAGACTACAGTATAGTATAGACATACTTTTTATATCTACTGGGGAACAAAAAACTTCATGTCACTCACTTTATTGCAGTGGTCTGCAACTAAACTTGCAAAATCTCCAAGGTATGCTTATGTAAGGAAGCCACTAAGTCCTAAAGAGTTCTGAACTGGTTCTTAGAAGCACAATTTCCTTAGAAGACAATGTTGTAATCTTAATGTACTTATAAAAAAGTAGATGACAGGCAGTGTGATACAGTATATATGTTACTTAGCTTAGGCTGTAGCTGTTATTAATCGAGAATGTCCAAGCTAGGGTTGGTCAGTTAAAGTACTAATTAATAATGTACAATTGAGTTGTAGTCAGGCAACATTTTAGGGAAGGGCCTACTCCACTCACGGCTAATCTATTTTTCTGTTATCCATATCTTAATTAGCATCCAAAGCTGGCTGGTTAATATTACTAAATGTTGGTAAAATATGTTGCCTCATTGGATGAATATTGGATATGAATTCTCAGTAGTAAAATGAAAATTATTAAAGTATTCAAAATAGGGTAATTGCATAAAAATATTTTAGAGACTCTCCCATGCTTGTGTACCCAGGTATAAGAAGCCAGCTAGGTCTATTTTCTTTACTTGAAAACTGCCTTGTGTTGAATTACTAAGTGGAATTCCTATGTTAAGGTTCACAGCTTCGTGAACCCTGGAGTTTTTGCAGAATTCCAACTATATGGTTTACAGAATTCTACCCTGAAACTTTGACATTTGCCAAATCTACCACTTCAGAAAGTGGTAATAAAAAGCAACTAAAAGAACAAAGACCTAGGGATTCTTGATTTAACAGGAAAGATCATATGAAATATTTCTTTTGTGTCTGTAGATTGGGGAGACACTTGGTTTGAGAATAACATTTTTTATAACCTGGCAGCAAGGTTAGAGTACCACCTGGTAATGAATGGAGTAGCTAGAGTCATTCACCTCAAATAAATTTTTAATGGGCATTTATTATCCACCATAAAAGACTTAAGAATTGTGCATAACCAAATTGTATTAGATCAGTTCATAATGGTAGTTACTGAGGATGAGATAGAAACAAAAGAATCAGAAGAAGCATGCCCAGGAGTAGACAGAGCCCCAGTTCCCTCATTCACAACTTAAATAGCCTCCTTTCCTAATTGCAAAAGAGAAAGCTTTACTTTGGAGAAACTGAACCAAAGTCTCCAAATTTAAGCAAGGAAGAGGGCAGTGTAAGGCCTGTCCTTAGAGATTAAGTGAATGTCTTCGTGCTCAACAAAGAGATCTACAGTGTCTTCCTAGGATTTTAAGTGCTTGGATACCCAGTGTTGAGTCCTGGAGGTTGCACACTAGCTTAGAACTCAAGGGTTTCTTTGCATGTACCACCTGACCCAAGAGAAAAGATCTCCAGACTTTGATATTTGGGGTTTCCAGGTCAGCTTCTTATCCCAGAAACCATAATGTAAAGCCCAACAGGAGTCCATAAGCCAACAAAGCTCATTCTCTATTTCTTAGAGCTTCATTCTCAGAAATTACTGGACAATCAAGCATCTCCAGATAAGCTAAAAAAATGTATCAAACATGAGCGAGCAGACCAACCTAAACAGATGAAAATGAAACTCAGAAGAAATAAACTCTTGAAAAAGGAAGGGGGGATATACAATACATATTTTCAAAAATATAACTTCAAGGCTAATCAAGATAACTTAGTTATGTGAATATCATCTATAGGGATCAGATGATTATACTATGTTATCATTTTTGGATAAGAGAAAATTTTACAACTATAAAGTATGAACAGGATTCTTTTTTTAAAAAGTAATGATCAGAGTATAAGAAATAATTATTAGTGTTAAAATGCTGATGCATTTTAAACATCAAAATTGTTAAGAAAAACATCTAGAAAGTAGAACAAGGGACAAGAAATATTTAAATGTTCATATTTTAAGTAAGGAACCAGGTTCAAATGTGGCTAATAGAAGTTCTTAGAAAGAGATAAAGAAAGAGAGAGAGAAAATGTAAGGAAAATGTTAAAAGAAATAATAAAATTTCTCAGAATTTAATGGCTGTGTTAAGAAACACAGCCTTTGTCCTGCAAAATAGTGGTGAAAATGTGAACCGTTTTTCAAGGGACAGCGTCATGAAATTTCAAAAGTAGATAAACGGAAAGATCTTACATGATTCTGGAGAGTTAAAAGAAATAAGGGTCAAGGGTGTCAGGCAAGTGGTGTCAGGAATCAGAAAGGCATGGGACTTCACAGTATAAACATTGACGATTAGGAGACAATGGTATAATGATTTTTAAAATATGAAGAAGAATTATTTCTAAGTCCAGAGTGCATACCCTGGCACAATTAAATCACAAATGAGGATAGGAAAAAAGATTTCAAACATGCAAAGAATCAAAAATGTAGTTTTCAAAATCTGCTTCTCAGGAAGCTAAGGGAGGATGTTGGCTCCAACAAAACAAGGGATCAATCCAGGAAGGAAGAAAGCATGAGCTCCAAAAAAATTGGGTGGGACATTCAACAGAGGAGAAATGCCAAGAGAATGTACTAAAACCTAAGGGCATGCTACTGAAGACCAGTGCCAAGAAGCGCAGGCTGCAGAGCCGTCAGTTCAGACTGGCCGAAGATGAAATTAACCTGGTCCTGTGCCCAGTGCATAGTGATGATTTGATCAGCCAGGATGCAAATGACCAACCAGGGCTTCCAGAAAGGTACAGTTCCTGTGATGCAGACAGCACAGGTGGGATCAAAACAGATCCTGGCACTGACATCATAGTGATCTCTCTGTTTAAGCACTAGGTAAAATGTTCTCTGTCATTTGGATGTTTGGGAGTGGCATATATTCTAAAGCACTGAGTGTCAAGTTATGCAATCTATATTATAAATGAGACTAGATAAAAGTAGAAAATTTTTAAAAAAGGAAATTCCCTAATGGTCCTGTAGTTAGGGCTCCCTGCTGCCACTGCAGGAGAAGGCAATGGCACCCCATTCAAGCCCACTTGCCTGGAAAATCCCATGGATGGAGGAGCCTGGTGAGAGGCAGTCCATGGGGTCGCTAAGAGTCAGACACGACTGAGTGACTTCACTTTCACTTTTCACTTTCATGCATTGGAGAAGGAGATGGCAACCCACTCCAGTGTTCTTGCCTGGAGAATCCCAGGGACAGCGAAGCCTGGTGGGCTGCCGTCTGTGCAGCTGCACAGTCGGACACAACTGAAGCGACTTAGCAGCAGCAGCAGCAGCTGCCGCTGCAAGGGGCATGGTCTTGCTCTCTAGTTGGGGAACTAAGATCCTGCTTGCCATTCAAATAATAAATTAAAAACTACAATAAATAAATGAATATGGTATCTCACTTAACATCACAAACAACCTTGTGAAATACACACCATAAAAAAGAAATAGAAAAAAATGGATTTAATATTATTCTAAAATATTAATCCAAATTAAGTTAATTCCATCATACTTCAGGTACATAATTGCTTTTTTTGTTAAACTTCAGCTTTAAAATCCCATAAACCACATGTAAGTTCTGTTGAGTCTCAAGAAATAATATATATATATAATCATAACTTCCTTTCAGTTTCTAATGT
>SJYC01089058.1:0-17448 GCA_006408675.1 Madoqua kirkii
GATACATTGGCTATTGATAGTTCATATAATTTTAGTTTTATCTAGTTTTTTTTTAAATTTATGCCTAAAAGTATCATTTTTTCATTTTAATAATTTAACAAAGAAAAACTATATGCTATAAAAATGAAATTTTTTAGTGAAATTTCAAGGTCTCATGAAGTTCTGATAATTGTGATCCTTCTCATAAAGCCATGTTAATAACAAAGTAAAATCATATGCTTTTTAAAAATTGCTAATGATTTTACAACCATTTTAACAAATAATGCTGATATATTTATTTGTCAGTGAAGGCAAAAATCCCATTGATATGACCTTATCCTTTGTTACTGAAAAGCTTACAGATGCAGTGATTAAACACAGGAGCATAGACAGAATTCCCTGAATTTTTTTTTTCATCTACTTCTTAAAGACAACAAACCTTTAGTTCCCACCATTTAGAGTATACTGCATTTATTGCTTTGTTTTACTAGCTGATTTCTCTTTTTATTTATAAGTATGGACATGAACAGGTTTATAACAACCTTAAATTGAGCTCTTTAAAATCTGAATCCTATTTAGCTGCAGTATCATGCTATTTAAATGACTTTGAAGCTTTCTTTGTATAATACCAAAAATAAAAATGGATTACAGTTATTCTTGGATATTTGAAGAGCTGTCAGAAACTAAAGGAAGCCAACTTTGTCTGAACTGTTTTGAGACCAGTGACTTTTGGTCTTTTGTTTGTTTGTAGGTCTACTCCAGTATTCTTGCCTGGAGAATCCTAGGGACAGGGGAGCCTGGTGGGCTGCCGTCTATGGGGTCGCACAGAGTCGGACATGACTGAAGCGACTTAGCAGCAGCAGCAGCAGCAGCAGCAAGTTGAGAACATAATGAAACCAATGGACCCTCTTTCCAGAAAAGTGTTCTTAGGCACATTTAAAAATTATTTTTATACACAGTATCAAGTGTTCACAGAGTTCCCTGAAGCACATGGTTTTAATGGATAGATTAGAATTAGTGGGTGAAATTAGAAGAGAAGCTGAATTCATTTCTTTATTAGAAGAAGTTTCTAACAAAGTACAAGTTTCCAACAATGTGCATTGCTTTATTAGGTACTGAGTAAGTATGGCTAAGTATATTTGGGAAGCACATTGGCTGAAATAGCATAGAAGGAATTCCAACCTCCAAACTGAAGTTTGGAAAGATGACCCCAGACAGTAGTTTAATTTTATGAGATTTAAATAAGGTTAGTGTGGGCTTCCCTTATAGCTCAGTCAGTAAAGAATTCGCCTGCAGGGCAGGAAATTTTTTTTTTCATCTACTTCTTAAAGACAACAAACCTTTAGTTCCCACCATTTAGAGTATACTGCATTTATTGCTTTGTTTTACTAGCTGATTTCTCTTTTTATTTATAAGTATGGACATGAACAGGTTTATAACAACCTTAAATTGAGCTCTTTAAAATCTGAATCCTATTTAGCTGCAGTATCATGCTATTTAAATGACTTTGAAGCTTTCTTTGTATAATACCAAAAATAAAAATGGATTACAGTTATTCTTGGATATTTGAAGAGCTGTCAGAAACTAAAGGAAGCCAACTTTGTCTGAACTGTTTTGAGACCAGTGACTTTTGGTCTTTTGTTTGTTTGTAGGTCTACTCCAGTATTCTTGCCTGGAGAATCCTAGGGACAGGGGAGCCTGGTGGGCTGCCGTCTATGGGGTCGCACAGAGTCGGACATGACTGAAGCGACTTAGCAGCAGCAGCAGCAGCAGCAGCAAGTTGAGAACATAATGAAACCAATGGACCCTCTTTCCAGAAAAGTGTTCTTAGGCACATTTAAAAATTATTTTTATACACAGTATCAAGTGTTCACAGAGTTCCCTGAAGCACATGGTTTTAATGGATAGATTAGAATTAGTGGGTGAAATTAGAAGAGAAGCTGAATTCATTTCTTTATTAGAAGAAGTTTCTAACAAAGTACAAGTTTCCAACAATGTGCATTGCTTTATTAGGTACTGAGTAAGTATGGCTAAGTATATTTGGGAAGCACATTGGCTGAAATAGCATAGAAGGAATTCCAACCTCCAAACTGAAGTTTGGAAAGATGACCCCAGACAGTAGTTTAATTTTATGAGATTTAAATAAGGTTAGTGTGGGCTTCCCTTATAGCTCAGTCAGTAAAGAATTCGCCTGCAGGGCAGGAGACCCAGGTTTGATCCCTAGGTTGGGAAGATCCCCTGGAGAAGGAAATGGCAACCCACTCCAGTATCCTTGCCTGGAAAATGTCATGGACAGAGGAACCTGGTGGATTGCAGCCCATGGGGTTGCAAAGAGTCAGGCATGACTGAGCGACTAAAACACACACACACACACACACACACACACACACACACACACATTTAAGCCAATAGATAGGCTTTAAGTACATGACATGACTCAGCTGGTAAAGAATTCACCTGCAATGTAGGAGATACAGGAGACGCAGTTTTCATCCCTGGGTCAGGAAGATCCCCTGGAAAAGAGAATGGCTACCCACTCCAATATTCTTGCCTGGAAAATCCCATGGGCAGAGGAGGCTGGTGGGCTATAGTCCATGGTGTTGCAGAGAGTCGGACACGACTTAGCACGATGCACAAGGACATGACAGGACTTAACGCATGTGCTGCTGCCCTGCTCTCTGCCACTCTATTTTCTCATCACTAGGGCAGTACAAGTGTTTGGTGTTCTCTCTCTTGGTCCTTCTTAGGATTTCTGTTTCAAAATGGTGATCTGACCATAAGCATATATCTCTTTTCATCCCTACAACCTCCTAAATTGACAGTTTAGAAAACAAAGAGGAATACACTTCACAGCTCTGAAGAAATAGATGAAGATGCAATCAACAGACAAAAAGCTCATGTATCTTAGAAGATGACAGAAGGGAAAAGGGTGAGGAATGGCAGAAATCTATAGACTGGGATGAGTGGAAAGAACTCTGTAGGCAACAGGATGAAGAAGAGACTTAACTTGCTCTAGGAGACTCTTAAGCAATGTTGACCCAGAGACCCTGAGGCTAGCAGACAGTAGAAGTCTCCCACCACCACTTGTAGTGCCCCTGCTACCAGCCTCAGCGATGGACAGAAAGCACATTTCATCTCTCTAGAAAAATGGCATCATATATCTCTGGATCATAAGCACAACTTTTTAAATGTAAAACTATAGAATAAAACTCTCCTTATTCTGGCATTTAGAGAGTTTTTCTACTTTAATGGTTTCTCACAGCCACTCCTGTAATATGAAGTCTGCTGAACTTTTTATACACACAGACCTTGCTATTTTTCCCCCTTCTTAAATGTGAGCTTAAAACCAGTCTTCAACACAGACTGGAAAATATCTGCAAATGGCAGAGGAAAATCAGTAGAAATAAATAATTTGTATACCATGATGATGAGAATTTGTTTAAAATCAATTATTATTTTTAGAGAGACTAAATAAGTTATAATACACTGAAAACAAGATTCACATGTTGTGGGGGGGAAATCCATGAACAAAAAATAGCTTCTAGAAATTAAAAAAGTTGGAAGAATTTCATTAACTGAAAGATGAAAGAATATTTTTAAAAATCTAGAATACATAGAAAGGTAAACAAGAAATAAAATACAAAAGATCCTAGTTAGAATCTATAACATCTGACTAAAATATAATTGCCCAAAAGAACAAAATGTAAAAATTGTAAAGTGCAAGGCAAGCTTAACAATTATTTTTTAATTAAAAAAAAATGTTTGTAGCTAAAGTTCCCAGTGCTCAAGAATTATGCTAGACATTGGTAAGCACTTGAATAAGGTTGTTTACTTTGTAAAGTAAAAACACAAATGATGTTGTGATCAACTTTATTCTGGAGTTTTTCAGTTCAGTTCAGTTCAGTTCAGCAGCTCAGTCGTGTCCGACTCTTTGTCTGGAGTTTTTAGAAGTCACCAAGTAACATATATGAAGAGTACTACGACTAATATGTCTGAGAATTCAGTATTAGAGGAAGTAAAACTGAGTAGAAAGAAAGAGCAGTACAGGCAAGGTTCTGGTGTGAACAAATGAAAACTCCCTGCTGCTCTATGGTGATCATTAAAATATGTAATAAGCACCAGCTCATCAGAACACACAGAGCAATCAACTAGGACAGCCACCAGCTCTACACAATTAGTATGACTTACCTGGCAGATGTCACTCCTGCTGGTACAGACAAGGAAGGGCAAGTTCCTTGCTTCAATTATTTCCAATTTTAGCTGTTTGGTGTCCAAACCACAGTTTATAAAATAAGCAAATATGATTTGGGGAAAATAAAAGAATGAACTCTAGAGTATATAAAAAAATGAGGTAGCTTTGCTTTTTAAGGAACACAGTCTTATAAAGTGACAACACCCAATATTATTTTAAAGAAAGAACATAAATGCCTACATGGTAATCTCTAATCTCTTTCATTTGTCTATAAACAGCCACCCACCCTTTCTCCTCTAGAATCTATCCTCTTTCTATCTATGTGTCTATACACCTGTAAGTCCTCAATTTTAAACTCAAGAAAAGGCTTTGTATATTTTTACTCGTAGGCTAAGAAATAACTGACTTTATTTTAAGGCAGTGGATGCCTGATTTAGGGCTTCCCAAGCGGCACTAGTGGTAAAGAACCCACCTGCCAATTCAGGAGACATAAGAGATGCAGGTTCTATCCGTGGATTGAAAAGATTCCTTGAGGAGGAAATGAAAAGGCTTTGTATATTTTTACTCGTAGGCTAAGAAATAACTGACTTTATTTTAAGGCAGTGGATGCCTGATTTAGGGCTTCCCAAGCGGCACTAGTGGTAAAGAACCCACCTGCCAATTCAGGAGACATAAGAGATGCAGGTTCTATCCGTGGATTGAAAAGATTCCCTTGAGGAGGAAATGTCAACCCACTCCGGTATTCTTGCCTGGAAAATTCCATGGACAGAGGTGCCTGGTGGGCTGCAGTCCATAGTGTAGCAAAGAGTCCACAGGGTTACAAAGAGTCGGACATGAATGAGCAACCAGCATGCACCACGCATGATGGATGTGCCTTTCAGTGGAAGTTTTGATGATAATAGGGCTGCAGGGTTTCCTGGACACCAGAGGAGGCAAAAGAAGAGGGCTAGACAAGGTGCTAGAAACCAAGATTTATTAAAAGTCCTCCATGGTTCTAGTACTCTACCCTGGAGATTCAGAGATGAATTACTAAACTGATAAGTGAGAGCCATGAGACTGGTAGGGCTTCCCTGGTGGCTCAGATGATAAAGAATATACCCACAATGCAGGAGACCTGGGTTCGATTCCTGGGCTGGGAAGAGCCCCTGCAGGAGGGCATGGCGAACCACTCCAGCATTCTTGCCTAGAGAATCCCCATGGACAGAGGAGCCTGGTGGGCTACAGTCCATAGGGTCACAAAGAGTCGGACACTTTAAGTCGCTCAGTCGTGCCCGACTCTTTGCGACCCCATGGCCTATAAAGTCCATGCATTCTCCAGGCCAGAATACTGGAGTAGGTAGCTGTTCCCTTTTCCAGGGAATCTTTCCAACCAGGGACTGAACACAGGCCTCTTGCATTGCAGGCGGATTCTTAACCAGTCGAGCCACAAGGGAAGCCCAGTGAGAGTGGTAAATTTCGAGTGACAGAATAAACAGAAAAAAACTAGTCTATTCTTTGAAACAAAACTCAGTCCTGTCGGAATCTTCACATTTGATTACTGTAGGCTACAAAAGAGCGAAAATGTTATTTCCAGCTCTCACCTGAGAGCTGGAAAAACAGGTTATGCTCAATTGACTTTGAAGGAATTAATTAATTGAGAAATTAGGAAGTTTATGTTTCAACAAAGTTTAAAGGGTAGTAAAGTCACAATAGGCAACTTCGTTTTCATATTTTATGTCACAAATATTTTTTTTCTTCAAAACTGAGGATGTTTTCAAAAGTTAAAAATTGCAGAGATTTTTAAGGTTTGCTGCTTGTCTCTGCTTCCATTGATAGATTCTCAGTCATAGAAAATGCAATTCATTCCAGTTCAGGAAATCTCATTTTCAAAAAGTGACTTATTAGACACTTTCTGTTAAAGAAGTGATAAATTGAGTTATGGGGTCAAAAGTAACCATAAAGTTCACATTCCTTATAAAACACATTCATTTAACTTAATGACCCATTGACATATCCATAAAAGAAATGTGAGGCACACTCAGGGTGAGTTCTTACATCTTAAATTATAATTATTAAATCAGGCTTTTAGTTGAAATTTGTGAAAATATCAGTTATTTGGGAAGAAAATAATTGATCCTTCATGCAGTGTTTTCCAGTGTCTTCATCACTGTCTTCTATACAAACCACTAGAGGGCAAGACAGTCTAACATATTCAGTTCAGTTCAGTTCAGTTGCTGAGTCATGTCCGACTCATTGCGACCCCATGAATTGCAGCACGCCAGGCCTCCTTGTTCATCACTATCTCCCGGAGTTCACTCAGACTCACGTCCATCGAGTCTGTGATGCCATCCAGCCATCTCATCCTCAGTCATCCCCTTCTCCTCCTGCCCCCAATCCCTCCCAGCATCAGAATCTTTTCCAATGAGTCAACTTTTCACATGAGGTGGCCAAAGTACTGGAGTTTCAGCTTTAGCATCATTCCTTTCAAAGAAATCCCAGGGTTGATCTCCTTCAGAATGGACTGGTTGGGTTTCCTTGCAGTCCAAGGGACTCTCAAGAGTCTTCTTCAACACCACAGTTCAAAAGCATCAATCCTTTGGAGCTCAGCCTTCTTCACAGTCCAACTCTCACATCCATACATGACCACAGGAAAAACCATAGCCTTGACTAGATGGAACTTAGTTGGCAAACTAATGTCTCTGCTTTTGAGTATACTATCTAGGTCGGTCATAACTTTTCTTCCAAGGAGTAAGTGTCTTCTAATTTCATGGCTGCAGTCACCATCTGCAGTGATTTTGGAGCCCAAAATTAAAGTCTGACACTGTTTCCACTGTTCCCCCATCTATTTCCCATGAAGTGATGGGACCGGAAGCCATGATCTTCGTTTTCTGAATGTTGAGCTTTAAGCCAACTTTTTCACTCTCCTCTTTCACTTTCATCAAGGGGCTTTTTAGTTCCTCTTCACTTTCTGCCATAAAGGTGGTGTCATCTGAATATCTGAGGTTATTGATCTTTCTCCCGGCAATCTTGATTCCAGCTTGTGTTTCTTCCAGTCCAGTGTTTCTCATGATGTACTTTGCATATAAGTTAAATAAGCAGGATGACAATATACAGCCTTGACGTACTCCTTTCCCTATTTGGAACCAGTCTGTTTTTCCATGTCCAGTTGTAACTGTTGCTTCCTGACCTGCATACAGGTTTCTCAAGAGGCAGGTCAGGTAGTCTGGTATTCCCATCTCTCTCAGAATTTTCCACAATTTATTGTAATCCACACAGTCAAAGGCTTTGGCATAGTCAATAAAGCAGAAATAGATGTTTTTCTGGAACTCGCTTGCTTTTTCCATGATCCAGTGGATGTTGGCAGTTTGATCTCTGGTTCCTCTGCCTTTTCTAAAACCAGCTTGAGCATCAGGGAGTTCATGGTTCACATATTGCTGAAGCCTGGCTTGGAGAATTTTGAGCATTACTTTACTAGCATGTGAGATGAGTGCAATTGTGCGGTAGTTTGAGCACTCTTTGGCATTGCCTTTCTTTGGGGTTAGAATGAAAACTGACCTTTTCCAGTTTTCCAAATTTGCTGGCATATTGAGTGCAGCATTTTCACAGCATCATCTTTCAGGATTTGAAACAGCTCAACTGAAATTCTATCCCCTCCACTAGCTTTGTTCGTAGTGATGCTTTCCAAGGCCCACTTGACTTCACATTCCAAGATGTCTGGCTTAGATTAGTGATCACATCATCATGATTACCTGGGTTGTGAAGATCTTTTTTGTACAGTTCTTCTGTGTATTCTTGCACCTGCTTCTGTTAGGTCCAGACTATTTCTGTCCTTTAGCGAGCCCATCTTTGCATGAAATGTTCCCTTGGTATATCTAATTTTCTTGAAGAGATCTCTAGTCTTTCCCATTCTGTTCTTTTCCTCTATTTCTTTGCATAGAGCAGATCTAATTTCATCCAACAGAGGGCAGTCATGCATACACCAGGCAAAGAAATTTGTATATTACATTGAAGTGAAGTGAAGTGAAGTCACTCAGTCATGTCCGACTCTTTGCGACCTCTTGGACATAGCCTACCAGGCTTCTACATCCATGAGATTCTCCAGGCAAGAATACTGGAGTGGGTTACCATTTCCTTCTCCAGGGGATCTTCCCAACCCAGGGATCGAACCCGGCTCTCCCACATTAGAGGCGGACGCTTTAACCTCTGAGCCACCAGGGAAGCCCATACATTTCAGCTGTTACCATCTGCCATTTCCTTTCATAATTGTAAGAGGAAAGAGAAGATAGAAAGAAGGAAAGAGGGAAGAACACAACCTTCCCAATAAACATTCCATTGGCAACACTGTTAAGCAAATAAGTTCAATAAACAATTCACTTTTTCTTAGATTTAAATAGTTTAACTTTGAAGTGAAAAAACCACCGGTTAGAAGACAGGATGCTTGGGGCTGGTGCACTGTGAAGACATAGAGGGATAGTACGGGGAGGGAGGTGGGAGGGGCGTTCAGGATGGGGAACACGTGTACACCCATGGCAGATTCATGTTGATGTGCGGCAGAAGCAATACAATATTGTAATTAGCCTCCAATTAAAATAAAGAAATTTATTTTTTTAAAAAAAGAAGATAAATCTTAATAAAAGGAAATGAGAAAACACATGAAAACCATTTCCAAACAAAGGCATCAAGCATTAACATCTTTATTTTGTGTACAAACACAATATCAAGTTACCTTTAGAGGCCAAGTAGTGAATTAGGAACATAAATAATTCTTTATTAAACAAAAGTTAAAGAAAGACTATAAGTGAGGTGACAGACAGGATTAGCCATTTCTCACGAAACATCTTGAAGAAAAAAACCTAGGTTAATGGGAAAGGACAATAAGCAGGAAGCCTGGGTTTCATCCTTGACTCCTTTCCATGGGCTGTATGACAACTGGTAGGCTGGCCAGTCCACATAGCAGTTCAGTTGCCTCAACGCAAAGTTATGGAAGCTGTAATATAAATGACTTCTAAATCTAACTGGTCATCAGAAAGCTTGCTTTGCTAGTCTCTGGTGCTCCTGCTCAGTAGTTTCAGTTGTGTCTGACTCTGTGACCCCACAGACTGTAGCCTACCAGGCTCCTCTATCCATGGGATTTTCTCAGCAACCACACTGGAGTGGATTGCCTTTTCTGAATCAGAGATAGAACCAGAGTCTCCTGTGTCTCCTGCAATATAGGTGGATTCTTTACTGCTGAGCCACTGGGGAACCTACTAAATTAGAACTGAATATCCAGAAATGAAGTTCAACAACATATAAACATATATGTATACTTTAAATACTAATATGTATACATTATATTTGCATTTATATTATATATGCAAAATGTACATGTGTGTGCAATTCTAGGCAATTCTAATGATTTGTCATTATATGCATTGGGCTTTATGATGACTAAGTTTACTTTTTAACTTTTAAATTCCACGAATTTGTCCTTATTTGTACATCACTAAGTTGATATTTTAAGGTATAAGATATTTTTCTGGCCAACAGTGAAAAAAAAATTGAACTCAGAAAAAAATCAATTTGGAGATAGTTTCCAAGAGTCCATTGATACCTCAGTATTTTTTTTACTTTTCCTCAGAACTTTTTAACTGAGTATTTGTCATTCATGCTTTTGATACCATGTGGCAGCACTTGGTTATGAGCATATGATGTTGATTTATTGTTGGTGGTGGTATTGCTATGGCTTGAATCTGTAATGGCTAATTGTCACAGAAATGACCTCGGTGTTTATGTTCTGACTGTGGGGAATGTGGAGAAATTATGAGTTATGAATGTCATCATCATATGAATTATGATATCATCAGCATAATTGATGGGCTTCCTTCGTAGTTCAGTTGGCACAGAATAGGAGACCTGGGCTCGATCCCTGGGTTGGGAAGATCCCCTGGAGTGGAAATGGTAACCCACTCCAGTATTCTTGCCTGGAGAATTCCATGGACAGAGGAACCTGGCAGGCTACAGTCCATGGGTTTGCAAGAGTTGGACACGACTTAGAAACTAAACCACCACAGGATAACTGAAATTCTACTTTAAGATAAGGCAAGAGAAACCAGACTGACCCTAATAGCAGCAATATTTGAAGAAAGAGAATGGATTCTGGAAGTGATTCATAAATTATGTTCTATGTAAACCTTATCTTTTACAATCTCATTCCAACTAAGGGGATTCACAAGTTTAACTTGAGATACATCAAGAAAACTTAGTCACTTAACTATCTAAGCCTAGTGACTATGTAAGATGTAAATTAAGTTGTAAGATGATGTGAAGATGTAAATGACTTCACTTTTGGTAGATGTATTATTTTTCTGGTACACAACTTGAGTGACCACTTGATGTCAATCTTTGTGTTATGTTATACTCTGAGAAGCAGAATAGATTCTTGTGGGATTTTAACAAAGCAATTGACACAGATGAGATTCCTCACTATAAATGAGTGACTAATAACCTTAGAATCAGAGGTGATAATGAAGGACAATCAAAGGCAGTGATAGTCTTTGCTGATCTCCTGCTTCATTCACCACATTATTCTTCAACCAGATTCAATATAATCTTCCTTCAAAAATGTACATGTATGTTAGTCACTCAGTCATGTCCAACTCTTTGCAGCCCCATGGATTGTAACTGGCCACACTCCTTCATCCGTGGAATTCTCCAGGCAAGAATACTGAAGTAGGTTGCCATTCCCTTTTTCAGGGAACCTTCCTGACCAAGGGATCAAACCTGGGTCTCCTGCCTTACAGGCAGATTCCTTACCATTTGAGCCAGAGAATGTATTATTCTAGTGACTTCATGTGACACAGTACTTCCAGTCCCTATGGAAGAGCACAGCACAGTAATTCATTAGTTGGATTCTGTATTAAACGTTTCCCTTGCTTATCACATTTATCTAATTGTCAATCTCTATTCCTCCCCAATCACAGCCTCTCTCACCTGCCCCTCCCTCTGGGAATGTTAAAAAATGCTCTTCTTTTCATTTGAGACTAGCACTTAAAATACATATTTCGATATCAAGCTAACACTTCCAAAGTGATTCTGATATAACGGCAGTAAAAATAAAATTCTGCAGTTCTAAAACAGCCAAGCTGAAACCAATAGCAATTCAGTTATTAGTAATGCGGTTATTCTCATGTTGTATTTTACCTTAGTCATTTTAAAATAAAAGACTTCTAAGTAGCTATTTTGCCAGCTGTTTAGGTTCATTTTAAATATATACATGAATTTTTGTTTTAGGGGAGCAAGCCACATTTGTCGGGAGCCGCAGCCGCCATTGCAGGATGGCGCCGGTTTCCTGCTTCCTGGTTCTTCACAAATATGTAGGCTAAAAAAGACGCATGCGCAAGATGCCTCTCTTGGCGTCAAACAGATATGCTAATCAGGGATTCTAACAGTGTTCTGTTATGAGCCAATCAGAGGTTGACACGCCTCCCCTCTGGGCTATATAAGCAACCGCTTTCCCTGCATCGGGGCCCTCTCGCCACTTCCTAAAAGAGCTGTAACAATAAACTGCGTGTCAGAAGAATCCTGTCTGTGGCGTTCTCCTTATCGGCGAGGCGGGCGACCACACACATTGTTTTATTCTATGCGCTTTGCTGAAAGCATTCTCCAAGAGCCAACCAACCCTACAAAATGAAGCACTCAGCCAATTCAGAAGATGAGAAAAAGAAGTTGCCTTAATAGTACTCCCACATATTATTTGATTTATGCTATAACCTACAGCACATGGAAATACAACTAAATTTTTTGGAATTAATTTTCTAATAAGAGGTTAAGAACGTGGACATTTTATCACTATCAAGTAAACTGGTGAGGCATGTTCGTTTTACACTAATCTGACTACCCTGAATTACCTCATTAGTAAACTAATCGCTATTAGTTTGACCATTGGGATGGGAAATAAATCTTCAGAAAAGGACTTTAGTATTCAGAAAATCATTGTCTGAACCATATACCGCATATCAGAACTGCTTAAATAATTTCTTTTCAAATATACTCTCAGTACAAGGTGTCTGATTAAATCAAGCACAGGCCACTTTTTAGAAAGTTTTGTTCTTCATTCCTGATTGATGTAACTTTACCCACCCTCAGGCTGCCGCATCCATCCGTAACAGGTGTATGGACTTGATGTTCCCCTTACTCTTCAATTCTACTTAATCCATGAACTATATTTGCCATGATATCTGGCTTTTCAACTGGGACAAACAGTGCCTCTTTAGTTTTTTAGATAGCCTTAGATCCTTAATCTTCATCACATGAATAAAGAAAAACAAGGATCTCCATGGCATATCTGGATTGCTTACCCTTCTCCTTCTGTAACTGTCCATGAATATTTTATTGAATCATGACATTAAGGAAATTAAAATTTTAGATTATATATATTCTAAAAGTAATCTTAAAATATATTCTGAAAGCCCATTCTAAATGTCATAGGAGTATTTGTATTTTGTGGGGTTTTTTTGTTTGTTTGTTTGAAATAGTGAATAAGATGGAGAAGACAATAGCAACTCACTCCAGTACTCTCATCTGGAAAATCCCATGGACGGAGGAGCCTGGTGGGCTGTAGTCCATGGGGTCACTAGAGTCAGACACGACTAAGCAACTTCACTTTCACTTTGCCTTTCATGCATTGGAGAAGGAATGGCAACCCACTCCACTGTTCTTGCCTGGAGAATCCCAGGGACGAGGGAGCCTGTTGGGCTGCCATCTATGGGGTCACATAGAGTCAGACACAACTGAGGCAACTCAGCAGAAGTAGCAGCAGTGAATAAGAACCAGAGCCTCTGCTGTGCTAAATAGCTGACTTCTCCACAGAAATTCTTCTCATCACTAACTTTTAGGAGTACGTGATATATCACACCAATCATAATGTTCCTCTGGGGATTCAGTCATTTGTGATTCAGCCAGATGACCACACTCTGAGTTAGCACTCCATGGAACTCAGTTCTGAGCCATCAATCCCAAAACAGGCATACTTACTCTCAGAGTCTTGGAATTTATGTTCTCTCTTACTTGTCTCCTTTCTCTCACCTTTTCTTTTTCCTAAATGCTTTTGAGAGAAAAATCTAGAAGCCCTTCTGGGATAGAGAAATAAAAACAAATTTGAATCTGTCTAATAGATTCTCCTAGTTCCTAGCCAAATGGAGGAGATGAAACAAGCAGATAGAGACAAGGCATTACTATATTGAGGGGAAAGCACTTCTCTGAGAGTTTGAGCAAAAGTGATGTAAGGGCACCTAGCACCCTGTATACACTTGCTTTGATGTCTGGAAAACTATCATTAATATGAAATATATCATGCATAAATATGAAATTATTGCATCATCTCATGTTTTTTAAAAGAACAAATATAAAGTGGTAAGTTGGAAAAAAGCAGAGTGTAGGTGTTCCAGTATCTTTTCTACTTTCTCTTCAGGCCTATATAATAGAATTATTTTATATTTTTAAAAGTCTGGAAAAGGTTGCCAGATAATTTGAATCATCTCTTTCATTAATTCTTGAACAACCATGGGGTGGACTCAACTTGTGACTCACCAGATTTAGAACACTGTGGTGAACTCTAGAACCAGACTACCAAGAATAAATCTAAGCTCTTCTATATGGTAACTAGTAAATTTGGGGTAAATTACTTCTAACTCCAAGTTTGCAAACTTCAGTTTGCTTATCTATAAAATAGAAACAAATAGCTGCATCTTAAGATGTTTTGTGAATTAAATCACTCAAGTACAAATGTCCTGCCTTGTGTAATTTTTTTTGTTCCTGTAATGCTTTCGATCAAAAGCAAAAGCAAATTCCTTAGCATCTGGGTCAACCAAAATCAAATTGATAACCAGGCATGAACTGACTTTAAGTCACAAAGTATTATGTCTATGAAGCCAAAATACCATCAAATAGAGGCAGTGTGTTGGTGGAAAAAAGCAGGGGAATTGGTGCCATGGGAGTATTTTTAGCTCCAGTTTCTCCAGTTACCAAGTTATGTGACCATGAGTAAGTCAATCTCTGAAGCTAAACTTTCTTGTGAGCAAAAAGGAATAACACACACACCATGGCATTTGTCATGGGAATTAAAAAGATATCATTGATGTAAAATTAAAACTATGAATGTAAAATTGAGTAAGGAAAATTACCTTCATTTTAGGAGACAATAAGAAACAGGAACAAATAAACAAACACCACATGCTCCACTCAAATCCCCTTCCTTTGTGAAGCCTTTCCTGCTTCCACAGTTTTCTCTCTGCCAGAGCAATGTTGTTTACTTTTGACTCTTTTATTATCTTTAGACTTACCTCCCTCATCTCTCTCATCAATAATCATTTATGGGTCTATGGCCTATAGAAATATGTCTTATTTGTTTCTGTATCTCCTGCACCTACCACAGAGACAAACACAGTGAATGATGCTCAGCAAATGAGCTTTTAAAAAAAAAAAAAAAAACTGACTGAATGGTTAAATGAAAGAATGTATTATTCTGATGTTAAAGATAAGATACAGCTATATATCATTGCTTAGAATGTGTGGCCAACAAAAATGCATTCATAACCACTATTTATCTAACAATATTGTCTTCTGCCTAGATATGTCCAGTTGCATGAATCTTGCTATTGTCCTAATTAGAAATGCCATGCTAACATTCCAGAGTAAAGCAGACATCTCTTTTGTTGGGCGGATAAAGACTCCAGCCTGTTGGTGGGGCTGAGGCTGCACAGTCATCTGGAAAGAACACTTGGAATTCTGCAGCAGGGCCAGAAAAGGGGCATCAGCTTCATGAATGCAGCTCTCATACAACTGTGTTGGAACAAAGCTGGCGGTGAATCAAACCTTGTGCTTTTCTGCCTGT
Organism: Madoqua kirkii; assembly: GCA_006408675.1. Lineage (NCBI taxonomy): Eukaryota > Metazoa > Chordata > Mammalia > Artiodactyla > Bovidae > Madoqua > Madoqua kirkii. Next base: position 15,024 of record SJYC01089058.1, read on the forward strand.
CCTGGAAGAGTGTATATGTTAATCGGCTATGGGAGACAGGCAAGGTTTTAAGAGACAAGCAGAAGAGAAGATAGAATGTCATTAAAAACACATTTCCAGACTCCTTCTCAAGTAAAAATCCAGTCCCTTCGAGTGGATTCATGCCAACAATGTTTCAGCATTTCTATACATGATCAGACCACTCCCGTCTCATCTTGGCTTCAGTCCTTTGTGAACCATGGAAGCCTGTACTGTCTAGGATACTGTAAGCACAAAACCAGCCTTTACACTCAAGCAGAACAGATTTGAGTGGAGAGTCCTGGTAAAGTCATAAACAATTTATAAACTTAAGCATTTAGAAAGTCTTGATTAAAGGTTTAAATCCTTAGAGATTTTTGCCAATGAAATATATGGTTTCACTGTTTTCAGTAACCATGCTTTGGAAATCTTGGGAAAAAATCCTACTATATCGCTTGGCAAATTTTTAATATTTAATCAGCTAACCTAAAAAAATGCTTATGAGGAAAATCCTAAATACTGATATGTATATGAATGCTTTATATAAATCTCTTCAAAATATTACCCTTATGAACTGAGATAGGTTTTGCATTGATAGTGGCTGGGAATTCAAATCAATTTTGAAAAAAGAAAAGACAATGGTTTAACATAATCAGACAGAATGTCAGAAAATTGAGCTGCAATTTTTCTTTAATACATAGTTATTATGGCTCTCTAAAATTTGACAAAACTGTATCAGTGCAAGCAATTAATTCTTTAAGGTCTTTTTTATTGCCCAAGAAGGCTTAGTGATCTACTATCTAACTCATCCTTTCCTTTCCAATTTAATGTAACCAATGAAATTCCATCATATGGACTGTCACAGTCACAGAGTGATGGTTAAATCAAAGACTTATTAAAAATTAACATAAATAAACATGCCAATATACTCAACTGGAAGAATTTATTCAATTCAAGGTTTCTCAAGATCAAGGACTAGATCTTGTATCATCTTTTAAACCCCAGAATTGGATAGATCTTTACATTTGGTAAAATCTCAAAAGATTTTGGCCAAGAACACGAAAAACTGATTAAAATTTCACTAAAATAATTTTCTCAGCTCAATATATGCTTATAAAGGCAGAATTAATACTGGAAGATTATTATATCAAAACACTACTCTATTCTTTAAACTTTGGCTTTTAAATACCCCACCCTAAGACTGAAATTATTTTTGCAGTAAGCCTATCTTAAGTGAGCACGAAAGAGATTATAAAGTGGAAAGAATGAGCAAAAGAAACAGAAAACAGGCGTGCAGAGGAAGTGAAAGTGCACATGAAGAGGGAGAAAGTTCCAAGCACCCCAGGGGCGGAAAAAAGCAGCAGCAGAATCAACTCTCTTCAATCATAAAGAATTTCATACGGGATTTTAAAATATAACAATCAATGAAAAGATCTTTAAAGAAGAAAAAAGAAATGAATCACTTTAATTCAACTCGATAAAAGTTTTTCTTTATTTTCTGAGTAATAGATTCCCTTTCCAGGCCCTCCAAGGCCAGGTCTTGCAGTCAGCAGAAAATGAAGCTGAGCAATTATTTGCTGAATTTTAATTTAAACAGCTGTAGATCAGAATAATTTGGGTCAATTATGATCAAGGATTCATGTCACTGTGATAGCTTCCAGTATCTGAGTTAATGATCTCATCCCTGAGTGTGTAGTGAAAAGAACATTCGATAAGAGGTCAAGGAGTGCTGTATGCTTTTTTCAAATTCATCGTTGAATTAGCAACTGTTAATCTCTCTGGGACATAGTGTTATCATCTGATCACTGTAGATAATATTTGCACAATTGAGTTGTCTTGATAAGCAATGAGACATTGTATATAAATAATTTTGTAAATATAAAATATTTTGTAAATTAATAAATTTATTGTGAATACTCCCTCTCTTGTCATCCCATCATGCTTTGTACAGGTCTGCATGAACTTTTTTTTAGTAAGATATTATAAAAGATACTGCTGAAAGGTAAAGTATTTTGATATTAACATATAAAAATAAATGTATTGGAGACAAATGCTCCAATGTACATTATGCATTAATCCAAAACAAAGTGCTTTTTGGAAAAATCCTCAATAGTATTCAAGTTTTCTTTAGGTGGGTGGTACATGCATGATTTCACACTTTTTGATAATAATGTATAATTTTTCATTTATCCATAATAAGTGACCTTATATTTTCAATGGAACTAAATTAGATTTGTTTCCATTTTACTAATGCTAAATTATTATAAAACTGACCTTTTAGTTAAGTACACTTAAATAAAAGCAGCTCTTTCAAAAGTTGAAAATGTCAAATGTCATTAAGATTTTATGTGCATATTGCTGGCTTTTTTATCATTAGGGATAATATTTTTTACTGTAACATATGCAAATATTGACAGTAATAGCAGGT
>SJYC01089059.1:0-13806 GCA_006408675.1 Madoqua kirkii
TATTTTCGATCTTTACAATAAACAATGCTGTCACAAATATCTTTGAGCTTATAGTTTTATACACTTCATACACACTTATGTAATGATTTCTTTAAGAAAATATATTTTTAGAGGGCTCTCTGGGGTCTAACAGCATTTTAAAGTTATCCTCCAAGTCACAATGATTGTGTACTTCCTTTAGACCATCTGTTTGCAAAAATGGCCAATGTGATTGGGAGTAGTATGAACAAATTTGATTCTTTTAATAGTAGATATCAAATGTACCAACATTTAGACAATCTGCATATAACCACATGCCAATATTTTCCAAAAGACTAAGGTATGATGTTATGTCATCAGAAGAAGATAAATTATCTATTGAGAGTGCAAGATAGGATAATGAATTATGGAAAATTTAAAAAGTTTATTAATGTGGCTTCAGCTCTCACACTGCAACTAACCTTTAAGAAACTATCACTTGTGAACTGTTGGTGTAATATCAAAGAACATACAAAATTACATGAAAGGGCTCTTAAAGGTCTCCTCCTTTTCCTAACTGCATATCTGTGTGAGGCTATTTTTTTTAATTCATATATTTCAACCAAAACCACACAGCAGTCAATTGACAGCAGAAGCAAACATGAGAATATACTTGTCTTCTATCAAGCCAGATACTAAAGACGTTTGCAAAAATTGTAAAACACCGTAACTCTTCTCCTAACCATGTTATTTTGGAAAATATAATTATTTGTCATATAAGTAAGCTGGTTTTATGGCAACAGGTGATGGATTTGTTGTTTCAGTCACTAAATCATGTCCAGCTCTTTGTGACCCCATGTAATGCAGCATGCCAGGCTGCTCTGTCCTTTACCATCTCCCAGAGTTTGCACAAATGCATGTCCATTGAGTCAGTGATGCCATCCAATCATCTCATCCTCTGCTGCCCTCTTCTTTTCACTTCAATCTTTTCTAGCATCAGGGTCTTTTCCACAAGTCAACTCTTTGCATCTGGTGACCCAAGTACTGGAGCTTCAGCTTTGGCACACTCCTTCCAATGAACATTTAGGGTTGATTTCCTTCAGGAATGCCTGGTTTGATTTCCTTGCAGTCCAAGGGATTTTCAAAAGTCATCTCCAGCACCACAATTTGAAAGCATCAGTTCTTTGTCACTCAGTTTATGGCCCAACTCTCACATCCATACATGACTACTAGAAAAACCATAGCTTTGAATATACAGAACTATCCTTGCAGTCCAAGGGATTTTCAAAAGTCATCTCCAGCACCACAATTTGAAAGCATCAGTTCTTTGTCACTCAGTTTATGGCCCAACTCTCACATCCATACATGACTACTAGAAAAACCATAGCTTTGAATATACAGAACTTGCTTGGCAAAGTGATGTCTTTTTAATATGCTGTCTAGATTTGTCATGGCATTCTTGGTCTTCCCTGGTGGCTCAGCTGGTAAAGAATCTGCCTGCAATGCAAGAGACCTGGGTTCAATCCTTGGGGTGGGAAGATCCCCTGGAGAAGGGAACAGCTACCCACTCCAGTATTCTGGCCTGGGTTGCAAAGAGTTGGACCCAACTGACTTTCACTTTCCTTCTGAGGATCAATCATCTTTTAGTCTCCCTGCAGTCACCATCTACAGTGATTTTGGAGCCCAGGAAGATAAACTCTGTCACTGCTTCCACTTTTCCCCCTTCTATTTTCCATGAAGTGATGGAATTGGATGCCATGATTTTAGTTTTTTGAAAGCGGAGTTTTAAGCCAATTTTTAAAACTCTCTTATTTCACCCACATCAAGAGGTTCTTTGGTTCTGCATCACTTTCTTCCATTAGAGTGGTAGCATCTGTATATCTGATATTATTAATATTTCTCCCAGCAAACTTGATTCCAGCCTGACATTTCACATGATGTACTCTGAATATAAGTTAAATAAACAAAATGACAATATATAGTCTTGACATATTTTCTTTCCAGTTTTAAACCAGTCAGTTATTCCATGTAAGGTTCTAACTGTTGTTTCTTGACCTGCATATAGGTTTCTCAGGAGGTAGCTCAGGTGGTCTGGTATTCCCATCTCTTTAAGAATTTTCCACAGTTTGTTGTGATCCATACAGTCAAAGGCTTTAGCATAGTCAATGAAACAAAAGTAGATGTTTTTCTGGAACTCTCTTGCTTTCTCCATGATCCAATGAACATTGGCAATTTGATCTCTGGTTCCTCTGACTTTTCTAAATTCAGCTTGAACATCTGGAAGTTCTCAGTTCACATACTGCTGAAGCCTGGCTTGAAGGATTTTGAGCATAACCTTACTAGCATGCAAAATGAGGCCAACTGTCTGGTAGTCTGAACATTCTTTGACATTGCCCTTCTTTGGGACTGGAATAAAAAATGACCTTTTCCAGTCCTGTGGCCACTGCTGAGTTTTCCAGCTTTGCTGACATACTGAGTGCAACACTTAACAACATCATCTTTTAGGATTTGAAACAGCTCAACTGGAATTCCATCACCTCCACTAGCTTTGTGTGCAGTAATGCTTCCTAAGGCTTACTTGACTTTACTCTCCAGAAAGTCTGGCTCTAGATGAGTGATCACACCATCACTCATCTGGTTACCTGGATTATTAAAACTTCTTTTTGTATAGTTCTGTGTATTCTTGCCTCGTCTTTCTAGTCTCTTCTGCTCCTGTTAGACGCTTATTGTTTCGGTTCTTTACTGTGACCAGCCTTGCAAGATATGTTCCCTTGATAGCTCTGATTTTCTTAAATAGATCTCTAGTTTTCCCCATTCTATTGTTTTCCTATATTTCTTTGCACTGTTCATTTAAGAAGTCCTTCTTATCTCTCCTTGCAATTCTCTGAATCTTTGCATTTGTTACTCATTTAAAATAAATTAACAAATGTGTACTTTCATTTCTTAGCTTAAATTTACAATATAGCAAATAGAAATAGAAAAAATCCACATAAACAAAAATTTGGTGGTCCATTTTTAAGAATATAATAGGATTCTGAGACTATCATGTTTTCAACACCTGACCTAATCAATAGAAAATTACTCAGATGCCCATATCCCAAGATATGAATAATACTGAAGAATCTGATAGACAACAGAGTGTTTTATCTGAAAGATGTCCACTAATCTCCTCCAGTTTCTAACTCTTGGGCGATTTTTCCTTACAGTGCTTACTATATCAAAGATCACATTTTATTATTTAAATTCAGTACTTAAGATTTAAAATGTGTGCCAGAGGAGGCCCTTAAAAAAACAGGATCATGTCTACTTTAAACTACAAATTTAAACATAGGCAGGATGAGGATCTTGATATTAAGTTTTTCCACAATGAACTACAGAACCACAAAGGAACAGTAAACTCCCCCCTCCCCCTAGAATCCCAAGTGCAAAAGAAGTAGGTTATCAGTTATGACGTTCTTAGAGCAGGACATGAAGAATGGCATGGAGGGCCAGTGAAGGCACAAAACATATCCATGATGGACTTTTTGAAGCAAAGAATTAGAAAGAGAGAAAAACAAAACAAAACCAAGAACAATCCCCATCCCTCTTGACAAATGCAGGCCATCTGGTCACTTTATTGAAGCATATGGATACTAAACATTAGCTGAGTGTTCCTTCTGTTGTTCTTATGGAAACTAGAACTCAGGAGACTACAATTTCTTATTTTAAAACAAACAACTGAAAAAGGCATCCATTTGAACTATGAATTCCATGGTAGACTGAAGGTACAAATCTGACTTTGAGGGAAAATTGCCATATTTACATGTCTGGAGTTTATATTTCAGGACAGGGTTGTAGCCGAAGTAATTAGGGTATGGATCCCTATAGGCATAAATATTAGGGCACCTTAAGACAAAGTGGGCTCATGCATATTCTTTCAGCATAACCAGTCAGTGCATGGAGTAAATAAGAGACATAGAATGCAATACAGTGAGCGAAGGAGCCAGCTATCTAAATCTTAAAATTAAACCTGAGGTTGAGCAATCCATTTCTAATAGAATTTACAGTCAAATGAAGACTGTATACAGTTAAAAGGGAAAAAAATTACCGGACCCATAGTTTGGGTAAAACTTTAAGAGTTATTGAGTAATTAAGGTGTTCCCTCTTCCTGTGGGCAACAAACCACTTGGAAAAACCACATCTGGAGAATCAATAGAGACCTCTGGGGACGTTTGGATTCCCTCAGCTCCTCTTCACTGGAGAGCCAAAAGGTGTCTTGGGGGAAATAGTTCAAGACATAAAAAAATAAATAGAAATTTCATTTTATTCAAGAAAGCTATGTCTGTCTTGTCTTCTTTACTAAATGTCTATTCTTTCAATGCAATCGCCTCCATTTGTTTTTTACACATTGAATTATACATAGTGGCCTAGTTTTACATTTACATAGTGGCCAGAGAGCAGAGATGAATAAAACTCCATCTTAAGAGAGGCCAAACAGAGGCCAAACAAAGCCAAGTGCAGGTTTTCCAGAGGGATGAAAATGATTTCAATTCAATAGGTGTTTTCTCAGGTACTAAAAGTTACATAAAAGTTCTCATTTCTCTCTCACCCCATTCTCTCTTTCTCTCTCCCTCCATATATACATATATATATGTATATATATATAAATATATAGTGTGAATGTATACATATGTGTATATGTGTGTGTGTGTATATACATATATATGTATGTATGTATGTATCTTTTCTCTCTCTTTCTTCTAGTCTACGTAGAATGATAAGATAAGAAAACCTATTGTTTTCCCATGGTGGGTTTTCTCTTGCTGCTTCTAACACCACCAGCACAAAGGGAGAATTATAAACCAAGAAGGCTGCAGTCCCTACCTGTTTTGTTTTAAAATGTGAGAGTAGAGAGAAAAACCCCATTTCCACCAGCAGTTCAGTCTTAGAAGGATCCCGCTGCCGCCGCTGCTGCTGCTCCTGCTAAGTCGCTTCAGTCGTGTCCAACTCTGTGTGACTGCATAGACAGCAGCCCACCAGGCTCCTCTGTCCCTGGGACTCTCCAGGCAAGAATACTGGAGTGGGTTGCCATCTGCTTCTCCAATGCATGTGTGCATGCATGCTAAGTCGCTTCAGTCGTGTCTGACTTTGTGCAACCCTATGCATCACAGCCCACCAGGCTCCTCTCTCCATGGGATTCTCTAGGCAAGAATACTGGAATGGGTTGCCATTTCCTTCTCCAGAAGGATCCAGAGGGACATACAAACCGTGTATACACACACTTCAGGGAGACAACATTTTAATCTAGTCATTTTATGTTAGAAAGTTTATCCTTATGAATGAAAATTACAGTTCCAAGGACAAACATAATTTTTTACATATAAACTGCACAGAAAGGAAGAAAGATAGTGCTAAATCGTGTTCAGTTCTTGCGACCTCATGGACTGTAGCCTGCCAGGTTCCTCTGTTCATGAGATTCTCCAGGCAAAAATACTGGAGTGGGTTGCCATTTCCTTCTCCAGATCCATAGACTTTAGTATCTTTGGTGCAGCCTCCATGGACAGATATTCCTTTGATAGCTGAACAACTGTTCTGTGTACAGCATCAACTCTTCAATCTTTTTCTCTTCTAACTCCTTCCTATCTTCCACTATCTCTTAAGAAACGTTCAATTGTCTAATAACAAGTCGATGCTTAAACATGGAAATGGTGGGACTCTCCCCTAAAATCTGAAATGCTACCATTTTAGTTTATGTTAAAATATAACTGCTTACGATAAAAATGAAAAGTGGACTGCTTTTTCTGGGCCAGTTCTTTCCTTTCAAGCTTTCTTAATTTCCTAAATCTAAGTTCAAAAGCTATATCTGCAATATTAAATTAGGCCAAACTAAGCCAGCTACCCTTTGCACTTATCTATTTTCCAACTAAACACAACACATGTAGACTAAGAGACATCATTTTTAAAATGTAATAGAAAGATTACATGTACATGTAACTTTCTCCTCCATACTGCTGAAACCTCAGAAACAAAAAGTACTCCAAAGGGGAAAAATAATTTGAAATCATGACATATGTTAAAGACAAGAAAATAACCCCAAATAGTCACTTATGCTAAACCCACATCACTAGATGGAGGCGTCATTACAGTTTTAGCTCTCACAGACATGGAATTTTTAAACCATTTAATCAAAAATCACCTGATCAGTCCTTGTTAGGTGGTCTCCCTGATAGATCCTTGCCGTCCCACTAAAAGACAGTAATCTTGCAGTAGCCAACCCTTTTTTTTTTTTTTTTTTTGCCTAGTTCAACTTCTTTGCTTCTGTTCCCTTCTGCTTACAAAATCTCTTGCCTTGCATAGCTCTTTGGAGCTCCCTTGCATGCTCAGTGACTCACTTGTATCAGACTGTATCCCATGGACTGTAACCAGCCAAGCTTCTCTGTCCATGGGATTTTCCAGGCAAGAATACTGGAATGCGTTGCCATCTCTTCCCTTTGGAATACCCATCTATCTGCAAATTGGATCCTGCCTGATTGGTGAATCACTGAATAAAGCCAATAAGATCTTTAAATTTTACTCAGTTGAATGTTTTTAAACACACATTAACTTCTCATATTTAATTCAGTCTAATGTAACCCTTACCCAGATTAATAAATTATTTTGTTCATTTTGATACCAGTTTTGTATTGTTGGATATGTTTTAAAAAAAATTATATCAGTTTGCTCTCTAGATCATAGTAAAAATTATTCCTACTTTTACTAAGGTAGAGGAAACCTTAAAAAATTTCCTTATCTCAGGAATCCAGCTAGAAGAGTACGTGATTTAAAAACAGACATGTATAAAGTGTTGTTTCGATTTCACTAAGTTAGAGATCGAATTTAAAGGGATTATATGGACCACTTCGTGTTGTTGGCATAGGGATCTTAACAGTGGTTTATCACCTAATGGCCACACTATAAGCACAGTCCCAAACACACAGTCCCAGTTACTGCTGCAGAGGCTGCAATTTCAAACCTTACTCTTAATCCTAAACCAAGTCTAATCTTAGTCTCAGATCATCACCTCCTGATACATGACTCGCCAGTGTTTAAAAAGAGGTTTGTTCTTTTACTTAACCAACATTGCAGAGAGAGTGTGAGAAGTAAATCTGTCAATAATTCCAAGACCATTAAAGTTAAGTAGTGTATGGACAGAAATTATAGTAATAATTGCTTGTCCTTACATATCAACATTAACAGTATATGTCCAAGTTTTACTTCAAAGTAAAATAAGAAATGCTTGGAAAACCTTTTAGACTGTCAAATTTTCAACCATCTGGATTTCTAAACGATGAATTGTTTATACACTACTCGAAATGGTCCGTAAAAATTCGAAATAAAAAATTGATATTTTTTAATTAATATAATAAAGAGTAATATGTACTTATTAAACAATCCTAATTCAATATCTTCAATGAATTTTTGTGAAATTCGTTCGATTCGTTTATGATAATGTATTTTATAATCTTGATAAACTTGACTGTCAAGTCTAGTTCAAGAATACGTACTAAAAACATTTCAACCATCTTAAAAACGTGGTATTTTAAGTACGTAACCAGGGACCAAGGTAGATATTTTACTAAAGAGGAAATAGTTCTGTCTCACTATTACTAGACTAGGGAATTCCTAAGAACTCAAGACTCTACTTGAGATTGTAACGGAGAAATTCCTTTCGTATATTAGTGTAAGACGGGGATTATAAAAAGTAGATCCTTTTATTCCTTACTTTACGTATGGAGACAGTATTAATCATAACATTTTTAATTATGAAACTTAAATACATCGTAACTTTATGTTATAAATGATATGGTGTTTCTTTCGACCGAATAAGATCCTTTTTTTCGTATAATTGTGAGAATCACAACTGTTTTTCATTTCTCGGTCCTTTTCTAAGTAACAACTCTCTTCTAGAAAGTTTTAAAGATTAAGATCTTTTCCTAGGAACTTCACGTACTCCAGTACACTTATAAACAAGTCGATATGTACTCCTTCCTTGAAGTACGTATGATCTCAGAACACGTAACCGGTCCACGTCTAATTCACAACAACAAGTCGGTGCCAACAAGTCAACACAGACTGAGAAACACTGGGGTACTGTGTATCCGGTCCCAGGAGACAGGAGTTGGCAGAGGGTCTTAAACGAGTTTAAGTACAGTCACACTTAGTCAGTCACTATGATAGATAGGTAGAGTAGGAAACGACGGGGAAGAGAAGGACGGAAGTTACAAAGGGTCGTATCTCCCACTTTTCCAGTGAGTTGGCTCTTCGCATCAGGTGGCCAAAGTATTGGAGCTTCAGCTTCAGCATCAGTCTTTCCAGTGACTAGAAGATTAGGTGAGCTGGCAATTATCCGTAAGTCTGGAGCAAGAATGTTTTTGGTGAAAACTCTTCTGAAAAAATCATTCTTTGTTTAAGTACATCTTAGAGTCTGGACTCAGAACTGACACTCAAAGTCAGGACTATTCATATTGAATGAATTTTCCTTATTTTTGAGGAAATAAGAATTTATTTTAAAATATTTGCATTTGCAAAAGGTCCAGGTGTCATTTTCTGATTGTCATTCACTACTTTCAATAACTTGTCAATGTGCCTTATTAAAAATAGTGAAAGTCACTAAGTCATAGCCAACTCTTTGTGACCCCATGGAATACAGCCCATGGAGTTCTCCAGGCCAGAATACTGGAGTGGGTAGACTTTCCCTTCTCCAGGAGATCTTCCCAACCCAGGCGTCAAACCCAGATCTCCTGCTTTGTAGGCAAATTATTTACCAGCTGAGCTACCAGAGAAGCCCAAGAATACTGGAGTGGGTAGCTTATCCCTTCTGCAGTGGATCTCTCTGACCCAGGAATTGAACCGCGGTCTCCCAACCTTTAAAACAAAAAGTTAAGCAGTTTAGCTAGTCAAATTGAGTTTATTCAGGAATAGCAAAGGAGTTCCAATCCACGTCATGAAATCCATCTTTTCTAAAAGATTATTATTCTAATGACTATATAAGATTTAAAATTTTGGAATAGGATATTAATACTTAAAGCTGTGTCAAGTAAGCAATAGGTATTAATTTGCATTTGAAAGTAGAATTTTTATAAAATTTTTATTTGTGCCGAAAAAATCAACCAGAGGTTGTGAAAAGTAAGCATAACATTTCTGTGTATTTGTCCAAATTATTGCTCAACTACATCTTGAAAATACTTTTTTCTGCTCAATTTTCTGATATTATTTAAAGAGATGCTCTCAAAGAAGGGCATGGCAACCCACTCTAATATTCTTGCCTGGAGAATCCCATGGATATATTGCAGGAAGGGGAACCCCTTTCAGGGCCCAAAACTGAGCTCTTATCTAACATTCAGAAATGAATTGTCTGAGGAGACACATGTGCTGACAAGGTAAGAGATTTTATTAGGAAAGGGCACCCAGGTGGAGAACAGTAGGGTATGGGAACCCAGGAGAACTGCTCTGCCATATGGCTCAAAGTCTCGGCTTTTATGGTGATAGATTAGTTTCTGGGTAGTCTTTGACCAATCACTCTAATTCAGAGTCTTTCCTGGTGGCGCACACATTGCTCAGCCAAGACGGATGCTAGCAAGAGGGATTCTGGGAAGTGGACAGACGCGCGGTGTTTTCTTTCGACCTTTCCCAAACTCTTCCAGTTGGAAGTGGCTAATTAGTTCCGTATTCCTTATCAGGATACGTGTCATAAAACAACTCATGCAAATGGTTACTATGGTGCCTGGTCAGGGTGGGAGGTTTCAATCAGTGTGCTTCTCTTAACAGATAGAGGAACTTGGTGGGCTTTGTCCATTGGATCGAAAAGAGCTGGACATGACTGAGCAACTAACACTTTATTAGAGGAAAAACAGTAAAAGTTCTAGCTAAGAGAATATAACCGGGGAACTGCTCTACATCTGGCTTCATCTCTGGAAGAGTAATCAATCTTTGTGCCAATTAGATCCTGGAATTTATGGTGTTTTTATAAGGCAAAGTGGTCAAGTTGGTGCAAATGAAAGCTACAGCCAAATTTATAGGAAAATGTGTCAAATAGACTTTCCAAGTACATATCAGAAAACATAACATAAGGACAAGTTGAATGAAAGGTTAGTCGTGTCTGACTCAGGCGTGTCTGATTCTTTGGGATCCCATGGACTGTAACTCATCTGGCTCCTCTGTCCATGGAATTCTATAGGCAGGAATACTGGAGTGTGTTGCCATTTCTTTCTCCAGGGGATCTTTCTGGCCCAAGGATTGAACCTGGGTCTCCTGCATTGCAGGCAGACTTTTACCATCTGAGCTATCAGGGAAGCCCCTAAGGACAAGTTATAGATGAGAAAATTTTTTTTCTGGAAACAAATGTTTCTCAGGAAATAGATGTCTTGCTTTTTTGGACAGTTGGTGAAGAAATACTTCAAGTATCCATAATATGAACAACTGATCAATGCTTCTCAATACATAGAATAAGAAGACCAGACGTGTCTCTAAACCTTGGAATGATCACACATTTTCCTGTTTTATTTAGTTATCAATACACAAAAATTGATAAAGAATCACATCTCAGGTATAATTTCTTAAACTAAGAAATATCTAAATCATATTTTCCTGCTCCTTTAATTTTTAATGATTTCTAGATTTGCCAAAAAAAAAAAGTTGAAAACTGAGGACACTAAAGTTAAATTCTAAGTGAATATCACGAAAGGCTTGCAGCTTAATACAATAGTTAGTGACTACCCATTATGTGCAAAGCACTGTGCCTGGGGCTGAAAGAGACAGACACACAACAAAATTAAGTCTAACACCACGAAATAAGTGCTACAATAAAGGCATATATCAAGCACAGTGACTAAGGAGAAGAAAAAGATTAACTCCTCCTGAAGGTGTTGCAGAGGAGGGGACTTCTGATAAGAGTTTGAAGAATGAGGAGTTTGCTTGGACAGAGTTAATAGAGGGCTCTCTCTAAATCCAGGGAACATTGTAGTAACTAGGGGATGAGAGAATGCAGGAAAAAACCTGAGGCAAAACCATGAAAAAGTCAATGGGAGCCACTGCAGGTGGATTTATCTACAGCAGACTAAGAAAAGACATAGTCACACTGGAATTTTAAATTCATTAGGCCATTTTCTGAGAATGACTGTGAAGGGACAACACTGAAGGTAGAAAAATCTGTAAGGGATTGTAGTATTCTGGATAAAACGGAAGAGTCTAAACAGGGACACAAAGGAGGTCCTCAATAAAACTTCATGGAAGAAAGAAGGGAGAAAAGGAGAAAGAGTGGTCAGGAAGAAGGGAGGGAGAGAGGAAGTCAGGTCTTAGTGGTCTCATTCCTAAGACAAGGAAACTGAAGTCCTGAGAGATAAAATGCCCGGTCATCTCTAGAGAAATAGCATTGTAGAGCTTCTAGGCCAGAGCATTTTAGATGAGGGAAGCAAATTTGACTTAGAGCATTAACAGGAAACTTAAATAAAAGTAAAAGCATCTGCAGAAGTTTTACTGTCTTTGCTGACTTATTTAAAATAGTAATTTTAACCTCATGAAAAGCATGTGTTACTGATTGGAATGTAATGTTTCTGGCAATGTCTTTGTACATATTTTCCAAGTCTTCATGGAATTGGCTTAGATTTTTCTTTCCTTAGTCCAAAGCTTATGTTTGCTGAAATTCTGTTGTAGTACAATATGAAGTTCCTCTTTTCATATGCTTATATTTCTATGTATGTCTGATTAACAGGAACTTAGAAAACTACAGATAGACTGTAATATAATATATATTTTATCAAAGCTAAGCATTTATTTGCATTTTTTCAGTACACATGTATGTCTTAAAAAAACAAATGGGGATACATTTCCTTATTTGTCACTCATTTAAATAGCAGCCTTATTATTAAAAATCTTGAATTCAATGAGTTTAACTCTTAAAAACAAATGTGTTATGTTTTGTAACCATGCCGCAGAAATAATTTAGAACTGAATCAAAAAAGTATAGTTAATTCAAAATGATGCATATCAATTATGAAATTGATGCAAATTTAATATTATCATTATTTCTAAGTCTCTGGTCCTGTCAGCGCCAGCACCATTATTCCAGTCTTCTGGACTAAAAGCTTTGACATCATTTTTGATTCTTTCCTGTTTTTGCCCATTATGAGTAATTTATTAGCAAGTCTATTTGTAACTGCTTATGTAAAACTGCCTTGATCCTCTTAATAGTAATGAATCTCTCTCATTTATACTTTTTTTACTTCTTTTACCTTTGTTATAGCACTTATTAAAGTATAGCTTGTATAACAGTTGTAAAATTACCTGTCTTTTCTACTGAGAGAAAGGACAAGACCTTATTCAAATTTTCAACCCCCTCAATGTCTAACTTTCCACTTACTGTATAGTACAGAGACCTCTACTCAGTGCTCAGTGGTAACCTAAATGGGAAGGAAATCTAAAAAAGAGGGAATTATATGTATTATATGCTGTATACTTTGCTGTACAGCAGAAACTAATATAACAGTGTAAAGCAACCATACTCAAAAATTAAAATAAATAAAAATTTTAAAGTTTGCATTAGAAACACACATCATCATCTATGTAGCATGCTTGCCAAAAATAAGTTGCCTAAATATAATCATGAAGAAATAGATATATCCAAGCTAAGAAAAACCTGTAAATGGACTAACTTAGACTCTGTGTTAACATAAAAACATAAAATAAGAAGGCAGAGGAAAAAAATAAATAACTACCAAGCACAGTGTTTGGTACATAATAGGCATATAGTAGGCAGTGAAAACAGGTTTTTCAAATTCTAAACGTTTTAACTGACTATAAGACAGATTTTGATAAATCAATATTTCCAATGTGATTTTGTACAAGCTCTCTGCTGCCTATTCCATCACATATAAGCTTCTCTGTCATTTGTTTAATGTCTCTGACAATATTTCTCCACTGCAAATTTATAGCATATTTATTACCAATTTCCAAACAAAATTCTCTACCCAAGTATACTAAAACTAAGATCATGGCAGCCAGTCCCATTGCTTCATGGCAAATAGAAGGGGGAAAAGTGGAAGCAGTGATAATTTTATTTTTTCGGTTTCTGAAATCACTGCAGATGGTGATTACAGCCTTGAAATTAAAAGAAGCTGGCTCCTTGCAAGGAAAGCAATGACAAACCTAGACAGCATATTAAAAAGCAGAGACATGACTTTGCCGACAAACGTCTGTCTAGTCAAAGGTATGTTTTGTTTTGTTTTGTTTTTTCCAGTAGTTATGTATGGATGTGAGAGTGGGACCATAAAGAAGGCTGAGTGTTGAAGAATTGATGCTTTCAAACTGTCGTGCTGGAAAAGACTCTTGAGAGTCCCTTGGACAGAAAGGAGATCAAACCATTCAATCCTAAAAGAAATGAACCCTGAATATTCACTAGAAGGACTGATGCTAAACCTGAGCGTCCAATATTTGGTCACCTGAGGCAAAAAGCCTACCCATTGGAAAAGACCTGGATGTTAGGAAAGATGGATGGCAGGAAGAGAAGGGGACAACAGAGGATGAGATGGTTGAATGGCATCACTGATTTTCATGAGTTTGAGCAAACTCTGGGAGATAATGAAAAACAGGGAAGCCTGATGTGCTGTAGTCCATGGGGACACAAAGAGTTGGATATGACTTGGTGACTGAACAACAACAATGCTCATTTTTGAAATTATGAAAAAATATATTTATATTTTATAAATTTTGAATACTGACATAGATGTAAAGAAATGAAAGATCATGCTTAATTGTATTATATTAAATAGAGGCAACAATAATTAACTAACTACTTAGTGTTCATTCCAATTTTGTTCTGTGCATAACTCTGTC
>SJYC01089060.1:0-13268 GCA_006408675.1 Madoqua kirkii
ATTTATATACTCCTTAATGTATTTAACCATTTCTTATTTGGGTTATTAAGATTTTTATTAGTATGAACATCCTAGTAAATATTTTTCACATAAATCTTACATCATAATTTTCATTGTGTCTTTGAGGATAAATTTCTGAAAGCAAAACTATTGATTGAAAATTTATAAACACTTTAGGATTTGTAACTTGCTTTCCTAGATGTTAATTTAGTCAACCACCAGTAGTATATAAGAATGCATTACTGAATCTGTAATAATAACTGTTTTACAGATCTCTGTTAATTGGATATGTGAAAATATTTGTAACATGCACTTCGTTGGTTACAGTGATGTTGGGCATTAAATATTTCTTCGGGGCTCCAAGGTCACTCTTCCAGACCTGGCTTGGAGACAATGATTAGGGCTGGGACAGCAAGCCTTTCCCTTTGGCCACTTCTTTCCTTGATAGGTCCCGTGACTGGTGGTTATCAGAGTGAGGCTGCCAAGTAAGAGAAACTGTTAAAAGACCTTCCTTGTTCATCTTTTCCCATCTTTCTAGCATCAGCTCTTCTCCCTGGTAGCAGTAGTGAATTCTAACAGCAGCTGATTCTACTTTCCATTCACTTCCAAAATGATGCATTCCACCCAGTGGTATCAACAACAAGAAAGCAATGCCCTTTTCTTAGAGGTCTGAATCTCAGTTCTTTAGGATCCTCTTACAAGCTTTCTGATTGTGAAAACACCAGTCTCTTCCTTTTGTTCCTCCTGCTCTCAGGGTAGTTAATACTCCGTGAAGTTATTATCTGTATCATCTCAGAAAGTCTTACTGGACAGCACCACAGTAATCCTGTAACTTAAAGGGCAATGGTTCCCAAACTTGGAAACTTTCAAAGTCAAATTTCAAAGCACAGGCCGCACCCTAGACCAATTAAATCACAGTCTCTGGGAATGGATACCAGTCTCCTCCTGCTTGTCTTCTTTGCCTCCTCCTCATTATTATTACTATTATTTGAAGCTTCTATAGGCCATTATGATAGGCTTCCAGGTGGCTCAGTGGGTAAAGAATCTGCCTGCAATGAAGGAGATGTAGGAGACACAGTTTGATCCCTGGATCTGTAAGATCCTCTGGAGGAGGTCATGGCAACCCACCCCAGTATTCTTGCCTGGAGAATCCCATGGAGAGGGGAGTTGGGCAGGCTACAGCCCATAGGGTTGCAAACTGAAGTGACTGAGCGTGCAGGCAGCACGATGCACGTACAGGTGACGACAGTGTGCAAACAGGTTTGAGAACCAGGGTTGTTTTAAACAAAATGACAGGATAATTAATGTTACATATATTTTTAAGATTGCTGTGAGGGAATAATCACCTCTCTCCCCTTCTCTCAAGTTCCTACTGATGATAACAGTACAAACTACTTTTATCTTTTTAATGTTAAACTAGCTACATTTCTTTCTGTCATTCTAGAAAGAACATGCATTCCTTGAATTCATTTGGTGCATTAAAGACAACTCTTCATCCTTCATGGAAAGAAAGTGCTAACGGGTATTTTGGTTTCCTGTTAGGCAGGCTGGTGTGTTTAGAATGGCTTATAAGTGGCATTTAAAGGCACTGAGACAGCTACAGTGCTCAAAAAAGTGTGAAATTCTTTCCTACTTTTGTTAACAGTAGAGAAAATATCACCAGCATCTGAAGCTTTCCACTGACTGCTCAGTACTCAGCTAAAGAGAAGGGAGAGTGAACTATGGCAAAGTGAGCACCTAGGGAGATACAAAAAACATGGCAAAACATTGACTTGAAGAGGGTAAAATCAAATGTAAATTTTTCATTGAATTACCTGGCAAAGGCTAATTCTACTAACAAAAAGGTTTGAATGTTTGCGAAACAAAATATCAGAATGTAACATGCTTTGATTTGATTGTTGTGCTGTATGTTACTCCAAATAAAAGAAGAATAAAAGCACAAGGAAGAAAGGGAGATGAAAGCGAAAGAGCAAACTGTAGCCTTCCTCCATGTAAATGAGTGATTCTTCTTAATGTGTACTGTTCCTGCAAATCATTAGAGGAACATGGAATCTGAATGAATGAATAATGCCAAATAAAATAAGAATTGACCCCAGCCTACAGCTGTTTATTGAAGTGAACCCACTCTGAACCTCTCTATGGATGCAGCCTCACCAGCAAAGTCAGATGAATAACTGGTGCAGTTCAGCTAACTCAAACCAAAAATGCAGTGCTTGTCTCAATTATCAGACTGTTTCAGGAGAGAATTATTTTTCTTGTGTTTCCACTTCATTTGCCTACATAGCTTAAGATAATGTATTCATAGTCACATCTTCTTTCTTTGTATATTCCCCATCATTTTCATACAATCAGAGTAAATAACTGGGGGAGGGGGGAGGGGAAATTGCCTGTCTTTTATCTACACTTTGTTATTTGTCATTTTTTTGAATCAAAAGGAAAATACTGCCTATGGTGTGTTTTTGTTTTCCTTATATCATTCATATACTCCATTCATTCATTCAAAATCATTTAGTAAATTCTTACTATGTGCTAGGCATCTGGATTGCTTTTAAGTGTAACAAATGAATAAGGTATGGAAGTGGTGAGGCAACTTATCGATATAATTAACTTATGATTGTTCTCCCCATAGTTTTCCTTTCCCACTTTGCAAGGAGTAGCCAGATCCATAGTATTTCCATGCCTTGGGGTTTTTGTTGGTTGCGAGTAAAGTAGTAGCAGCTTCTTTCCCAAATTGAACCAGTACCAATCCCATGGGTTGTAGTCCCTAGGGGTGTACAGATATGCAGTACATATATCAGAAATGTCCAATTAGGAGACGGAAACCACATAGTAATTTGAACAAGGACATTTACCATAAAGAATTATTAACTGTAACAATGGAATAACTATAAAGAAGAACAGAGAACTCTAAGGCAGGAGTCAGCAAACTTTTCTGTTAAACAGCCAGATAGTAAATATTTTAGGCTTTGCAAACCAGCAAAGATTTTAGATCTCTGTTCCATCCAGCATTCAGCTCTGCTGTGGCAGCATCAAAGGAGCCCGAGACAAAATAGAAATGTGTGGCTGTGTTCGGATAAATCTCTGCTTACAAAAACCAACAACCAGTTGAAGTTGCTGATCTTTATTCTAAAGAATAGGGCTTCCCAGGTGACTCAGTGTAAAGACTTTGCCTGCAATGCAGGAGACATGGTTTTGATGCCTAGGTCAGGAAGATCCCCCGGAGAAGGAAATGGCAACCCACTCTAGTATTTTTGCCTGGAAAATGCCATGGACAGAGGAGTCTGGCAGATTATCAGACAGGACTGAGTGACTAACCTTTCATTCAAATAGTTTTGTTTTCTGATATGTATTTGGAAAGCCTATATGACACATTTTCCTATAAATTTGGCTGTAGGTTTCATTTGCACCAAGTTGACCACTTTGCCTTATAAAACACCATAAATTCCAGGATCTAATTGGCACAAGGATTGATTACTCTTCCAGGATGAAGCCAGGGGTAGAACAGTTTCCCAATTATATTCTCTTAGCTAGAACTCCTGTTTTTCCTCTAATAAAGTGTTAATCACTCTGTCATGTCTGATTCTTTGTGACCTGAGGACTTGCCAGGCTCCTCTGTGGAGATTCTGCAGGCAAGAATACTGGAGTGGGTTGCCACGCCCTCCTCCAGGGGATCTTCCTAACCTAGGGATTGAATTCAGGTCTCCCACATCGCAGGCAGATTCTTTACCATCTGAGCCAGTGTCTTTGCCAAACCTTCTCCAATGCAGTCAGGACTGGCTCCACATTTTGTTATAAATTTGAAGCTTTGGATCTACGCTTTAAATAAATGTAAACAAAGTTTATAGAATGAGATTCTTTTGCATAAACATACCTACCTTCATTTTCGAAAATAAATACATTTCAGTAGACTTTGGACTTGAGGGAAATGGAGAGGCTAAATCTTATTCTGGAATCATTAGGGTGCTGGATTAGCTGCTTCTAGGCCCCAAGTATGGCCTCTGCTTGCCTTCCCTTCACCGCTCTTCCACGGCCGTCTCTCCTCCCCCAACACACAACCAATAGGAGTACTGCTTTAATAGCTGCTGCACCATGCACGCCTTTTCCTCTCCACTTTGCCCTATATTCACAGGGACAGAGTAGGTAAACTGAGCTCCCTCTAGATAGAAACCCATATTGAGCATCAGACCAGAATCTCTAGAAACAAAGATCCAAGTTATTTGTACATGGGATATTGGGTAGCAAGCACTATGTGGGGGCTTGCTTTCTAAGTGCCAGGCATTGTCCTAAGGGCTTTACAAACACTAACTCATTTAATCCTCACAGCATCCCTATTTTTTGTCCCTATTTAACAGATGAGCTAACCAAGACACAGAGAAGTTAGATGACTTGCCCAAATGTAAGGGGCAGAGATACATGGAACTGAACTATCTAAGCTTTAACAATCACACATAACTTTGCCAACAAAGGTCCGTCTAGTCAAGGCTATGGTTTTTCCTGTGGTCATGTATGGATGTGAGAGTTGTACTGAAGAAAGCTGAGCACCAAAGAATTGTTGCTTTTGAACTGTGGTGTTGGAGAAGACTCTTGAGAGTCCCTTGGACTGCAAGAAGATCCAACCAGTCCATTCTGAAGGAGATCAGTCCTGGGTGTTCATTGGAAGGACTGATACTACAGGTCTCCCACATCGCAGGCAGATTCTTTACCATCTGAGCCAGTGTCTTTGCCAAACCTTCTCCAATGCAGTCAGGATTGGCTCCACATTTTGTTATAAATTTGAAGCTTTGGATCTACGCTTTAAATAAATGTAAACAAAGTTTATAGAATGAGATTCTTTTGCATAAACATACCTACCTTCATTTTCGAAAATAAATACATTTCAGTAGACTTTGGACTTGAGGGAAATGGAGAGGCTAAATCTTATTCTGGAATCATTAGGGTGCTAGATTAGCTGCTTCTAGGCCCCAAGTATGGCCTCTGCTTGCCTTCCCTTCACCGCTCTTCCACGGCCGTCTCTCCTCCCCCAACACACAACCAATAGGAGTACTGCTTTAATAGCTGCTGCACCATGCACGCCTTTTCCTCTCCACTTTGCCCTATATTCACAGGGACAGAGTAGGTAAACTGAGCTCCCTCTAGATAGAAACCCATATTGAGCATCAGACCAGAATCTCTAGAAACAAAGATCCAAGTTATTTGTACATGGGATATTGGGTAGCAAGCACTATATGGGGGCTTGCTTTCTAAGTGCCAGGCACTGTCCTAAGGGCTTTACAAACACTAACTCATTTAATCCTCACAGCATCCCTATTTTTTGTCCCTATTTAACAGATGAGCTAACCAAGACACAGAGAAGTTAGATGACTTGCCCAAATGTAAGGGGCAGAGATACATGGAACTGAACTATCTAAGCTTTAACAATCACACATAACTTTGCCAACAAAGGTCCGTCTAGTCAAGGCTATGGTTTTTCCTGTGGTCATGTATGGATGTGAGAGTTGTACTGAAGAAAGCTGAGCACCAAAGAATTGATGCTTTTGAACTGTGGTGTTGGAGAAGACTCTTGAGAGTCCCTTGGACTGCAAGAAGATCCAACCAGTCCATTCTGAAGATCAGTCCTGGGTGTTCATTGGAAGGACTGATACTAAAGCTGAAATTCCAGCACTTTGGCCACCTCATGCGAAGAACTGACTCATTGGAAAAGACCCTGATGCTGGGAGGGATTTAGGGCAGGAGGAGAAGGGAATGACAGAGGATGAGATGGGTGGATGGCATTGCCAACTCGATGGACATGAGTTTGAGTAAACTCCAGGAGTTGGTGATGGACGGGAGGGGCTGGCGTGCTGCAATTCATGGGGTCGTAAAGAGTCAGACATGAATGAGCGACTGAACCGAACTGAATCTTCATAGATGATTCATTTCTCCAGCTTTATCAGAGTGTGATGTGTGAAAGTGTTAGTTGCTCAGCTGTATCTGACTCTTCATGAACCCATGGACTGTAGCCTGCCAGGCTCCTCTGTCTATGGAATCTCCAGGCAAGAATACTGGAGTGGATTGCCAATTCCTTCTCCAGGTGATCTTTTCAACTCAGGGATCAAACCCATGCCTCCAGCATTGCTGGCAGATTCTTTACCACCTGAGCCACCAGTGTGTAACTGGCAAATAAAACTGTATATATTTAAAGTGCATAATACTTCGCAGATGATTCTGACCTGCAAATAGGATTGGAAGCCAACTATAAAAAATATTTGAGGACTCTGGTGCCGTCGCCGCCACCGCTGCCTCAGGACCGGCCGTATGGCTAGGCCACAGTCTTCAATGAGTAGACATATTCTGCAGTTCTGTGGTGTTCTCAGTCACACATTTACGGAGCTTTTGAAGGGCAGTGGAGATTACTGCCAGGCACAGCATGACCTCTATGCAGACAAGTGAACTGCAGAAATGCATTACTGCTCAACAAAGAAGCCACGGTAAGACTGATTAACCTGGACTCAGAAGTGTTGAATTGAAATCCACAGAGCATTTTTATACAAGCGTTCTGATCTGGATGGGGTAAACCTCAATGCACTTCCTTTCTATTGCCTCAGTATTACTGGACTGAAGAATTGCTGCTTCTTGTTAAGAGGTTCATTCATTCATTACCCCCAACTTCATACTTAAAAGCACTGAGAATTTCAAGTGGAGTATATAAAGTTGACTGTGTTTCTTTGCATCATTTCTGTATTCAATTTTTAAAATTCTTTTACATCTCTATTGACTGTTTCTTAACTAAATTAACATGGCTCGAATGAACCACCCAGCTCCTGTGGAAGTTACATACAGGAACATGAGATTTATTACACAGAACCCAACTAATGCAACGTTAAGCAAATTTATAGAGGAACTTAAGAAGTATGGGGTTACCACAATCTTAAGAGTATGTGAAGCAACTTATGACACTACTCTTGTGGAGAAAGAAGGCATCCATGTTCTTGATTGGCCTTTTGATGATGCTGCACCACCATCTAACCAGATTGTTGATGACTGGTTAAGTCTTGTGAAAATTAAGTTTCAGACCCTAGTTGTTGTATTGCTATTGATTGTGTTGCCGGCCTTGGCAGAACTCCAGTGCTTTTGCCCTAGCATTAATTGAAGGTGGAATGAAATATGAAGATGCAGTACAGTTCATAAAAAAGTGGCGAGGAGCTTTTAACAGCCAGCAACTTTTGTATTTGGAGAAGTATCATCCTAAAATGCGGCTGTTCTTCAAAGACTCCAATGGGCATAGAAACAACTGCTGCATTCAATAAAACCAGGGTGCATGATGCCATTGATTGGAAGTGGAACCTGAGACAGGATGGAATTTGCCGTACATAGCAGATAGCCCAGTTGACTTGGTGAATGAGTCTGATGAAGCTTCCATAGGAGTGTTGAAAAGCAGTTTTACCAGGCCATAGGCCTGGCAGAATTGTAGTCTCTGTTCAGGTTATGATCAACCTGTTTGGATACTAGTAAAGAATTCTTGCTGTTCAGCATTTAATATGTGCTTATAATTTGTACTAACTGACCTTTCCTGAAATCATGCAGTATTGAGTCATGTCATTAAGTCTGTTTTCATGCCAGAATCTTACCAATATGTAAGAAATTTAGAAAGACTAGGTGCCAAAATACCTAGCACAATACTTGTATATTTTTAGTATCATATAGAACAAATCTCAGAAACTATGAACACTCTGGACCTTACGTGATTTATTCCTTGCATCATTTCAAACGCAGAAAGTAGGGCTTATGAAGTTTGCTCACAATATATTTACATCTCCCACATATACCATACATCAGATTTTCTCCCTTTTTAATTAACCAAGTCTTACAGTGATTATTTAATATCTTTCTATAAATCTCATTTTATGTTGTAGAAGGCCTTCATTTTGAAAATCTACATTGTACAGAAGCACATGTCTTTAATGTTTCCAGACAAAAGCCTTACAGTTCATTTTAATGTTTGCACTTTGGGATGCAACTTACAGGGAGGGTCTGAATAAAGAATGGGAGGGGGCTATTAAGTATTTTTAGTAAAATGTTGCCATTGTCTTTTTCAGAACATGTAGAAAATACACTTTAATTTAGTAAATATTTTTAAAAGGTAGAAATACTTTGTTACTGCAACTAAAACAATTATTGATCAAAATTTCTGAAATTCGTGTAACTTTTTTTCATACTTACTTGAAGTTGTTTACCGACTTAGTTTTGTTTGAGGTGTGATTCCAAGCCTCTCTTGCAAAAATAAGTGGGTTTCTGCTAATGAGTTGAGCAGACATTTAATATTTTATATACCTTTGGAGCTGTGTAACTTAATATTTGGATACTGGACAATTTGTTTTATTATGTAGTTGATAAAATGGTGATGGGTATTAACGTTAGCTCAATGTATATTTATACTGTCCGGGAACAAGTGGCTATAGTTCTGTGGGAGAAATAATTTGTCAGTGTTCAGCAGCTTGTAAAAATCTAGTACAAGAGCTTAAACATTAAATAAATGATATGCATTTATTATCAAAAATATATATATATATATATTTGAGCTGTACATTTATTACATGAACCCACATTCAGTTCTATCAGTATTACAGACTTAACTGATCTTTTTTTAGTTCTACAAAATCATACTGATGGAAAAAAATGCCCATTTGAGATTTCGCAAAAATATTAACTTTAGTAACCATTTTGCTCCTCAGTTAAAAATAACAATGTCTGTGATGGGTTTCCTAAGAAGGTTTGGTATTCCCATAAGTCCCCATGCTATTCCGTGAGTTGTCTGAAGCAGAATATCTGGAAAGGGTTAGGACTGAATTTGCTGTAGGCATTCTTGCAGTCAATGCCAATCAATAGCACTACTCCAGGTACCATCATAGATATCCTAGGATACCGTACCATGTATACATGTGTATATGCAGAAGATTCTAATTTATGCCCTGAGAGTAAAATTCCTAATTTCTGCAATTTCCTACTTCTTAACTCCAAAAATGAACAATAATTGTGTCACTGTTAATCAGTGGTTAATCTTTCAAAACTAACTCAACAACATATTGTTTCAGATGTTACTATGTAATGATGGTTTTCTCTCTATTTTCTAAACCAAATTGTTAGAAATAATACATAACTAGTAGAGCTTCTAATAGCTCACAATGCCTAATTAAAGATGTTATGAGTTTAAGGAATATTATAAAAACTTTAGAAGGAAATTTGGAATAGTTTTACTTTTCAAAGACGCATTCTTCTCTAACAGAAGTATTCAGGGTAAAATAATCACAGATTGATTTTTTTTTTAATGTGCGTATTTTATCCTCAATAATTAATCAAACAGCATTTTCATGCAACCTCAAAACAAGCGACAAACAAGTCTAACATGGTCATCTCTTTACATCTACAACTAAAGAAACACAGCTCAATTCAGTTCAGTCGCTAAGTTGTGTCTGACTCTTTGTGACCCCATGAATCGCATCACGCCAGGCCCCCTGTTCATCACCAACTCCTGGAATTTACTCAAACTAATGTCCATGGAGTTGGTGATGCCATCCAGCCATCTCATCCTCTTTCATTCCCTTCTCCTCCTGCCCTAAATCCCTCCCAGCGTCAGGGTCTTTTCCAATGAGTCAGTTCTTCACATGAGGTGGCCAAAGTTCTGAAATTTCAGCTTTAGCATCAGTCCTTCCAGTGAACACCCAGGACTGATCTCCTTTAGGATGGACTGGTTGGATTTCCTTGCAGTTCAAGGGACTCTCAAGAGTATTCTCCAACACTACAGTTCAAAAGCATCAATTCTTTCAGTTCAGTTCAGTCACCAAATCGTGTCCAACTCTTTGCGACTCCATGCATCCCAGCACGCCAGGCCTCCCTCTCCATCATCAACCCCTGGAGTTCACTCAGACTCACGTCCACCGAGTCAGTGATGCCATCCAGCCATCTCATCCTCAATCGTCCCCTTCTCCTCCTGCCCCCAATCCCTCCCAGCATCAGAGTCTTTTCCAATGAGTCAGCTCTTCGCATGAGGTGGCCAAGTACTTGAATTTCAGCTTTAGCATCATTCCTTCCAAAGAAATCCCAGGGTTGATCTCCTTCAGAACAGACTGGTTGGATCTCCTTGCAGTCCAAGGGACTCTCAAGAGTCTTCTCCAACACCACAGTTCAAAAGCATCAATTCTTCAGCGCTCAGCCTTCTTCACAGTCCAACTCTCACATCCATACATGACCACAGGAAAAAACCATAGCCTTGACTAGACAGACCTTTGTTGGAAAAGTACTGTCTCTGCTTTTGAATATGCTATCTAGGTTGGTCATAACTTTTCTTCCAAGGAGTAAGCATCTTTTAATTTCACGGCTGCAATCACCATCTGCAGTGATTTTGGAGCCCCAAAAAACAAAGTCTGACACTGTTTCCACTGTTTCTCCATCTATTTCCTATGAAGTGATGGGATCGGATGCCATGATCTTCGTTTTCTGAATGTTGAGCTTTAAGCCAACTTTTTCACTCTCCTCTTTCACTTTCATCAAGAGGCTTTTTAGCTCCTCTTCACTTTCTGCCATAAGGGTGGTGTCATCTGCATATCTGAGGTTATTGATATTTCTCCTGGCAATCTTGATTCCAGCTTGTGTTTCTTCCAGTCCAGCGTTTCTCATGATGTACTCTGCATAGAAGTTAAATAAGCAGGGTGACAATATACAGCCTTGACGTATCCTATTTGGAACCAGTCTGTTGTTCCATGTCCAGTACTAACTGTTGCTTCCTGGCCTGCATAGAGATTTCTCAAGAGGCAGGTTAGGTGGTCTGGTATTCCCATCTCTTTCAGAATTTTCCACAGTTTGGCACTCAGCTTTCTTCACAGTCCAACTCTCACATCCATACATGACCACAGGAAAAACCATAGCCTTGACTAGACGGACCTTTGCTGGAAAAGTACTGTCTCTGCTTTTGAATATGCTATCTAGGTTGGTCATAACTTTCCTTCCAAGGAGTAAGTGTCTTTTAATTTCATGGCTGCAATCTCCATCTGCAGTGATTTTGGAGCCTTCCAAAATAAAGTCTGACACTGTTTCCACTCTTTCTCCATGTATTTGCCATGAAGTGATGGGACTGGATGCCATGATCTTAGTTTTCTAGCTCAGAAGGAAGCAAATATAAAATTGCAATGGAAACTGTGGTCGAACAGCATGCTAACAAAAGTCGATATGCCCCAGTAAGCTGTCATCCATAAATTAGTAAATGGTTGAAAAGTCCTGTTTCTATGTGAAATGTAATAAATAAAGTAGATAACTGTGACATATTAATCAAAGAGAAGTGTGAGAGTGAGTGACTTCGGCAACATAGTGGAACAGAAGGGCTTCCTCTTGCATCCCTACTCAGTAACAAAGATTTGGTAACCATCCACAGACAAAAGCGCCTCTGTGTATGTACGGGATACAGGTAGGAGACTGTGAAACACTGATGAATCTCAAGACCAAGGAAGTTCATTTTGAGAAAGCAGATCGGGCCCAGGTGGTAGATTCAACTGTGTTTCTGACCACAGACCACTCTGGACTCTACAACAAACTTGTTCACACAGACCGTCTGCCAAGGCAGCCAGGAGGAGTCATATCCACCTGTGCCTACCGAACTCAGTGCCAGCTGTGGTCCTGAAGTGGTACATGACCCTGCCCCTGTCCCTCAGAGCTGTCAGTCCTAACTGCCCAGGAACCCAGAGTGACACATGCCCCAGTCCAGCCCATTTCTGCCCCTAAAGTAAGTTCATTGACTTACTTTGGATCTTGGAGCAACTCTGTAACCAGACTTCAATACTCAAAACCTTGGTCCAGAAGCAATCTAGGCACCCAGGGATCTGGAAAGAGCCATGCTCATGGGTGCCTCCAAGGCATCCCACCACTGAAGTGGCCCCTTGAAACAGTATAAGCCCCTCTCAACTGCAGCCCAGGAGCACCCCAGACTACCCAGAAACCTGATGGGAGATTCAGAGATCTGTACCTCTGAGTATAGGCCTTCTGACCACTGTCAGCTGTAGATTCTGAAGTGGCCCTGTGACTTGGTTCTAGCCCTTTCCAGCTGTAGCCTGGAGCCAATCTTGCCCAAATAAGGGCCTGTCCAGTGAACCACCAGGAACCTTCCCACGGACCCACAAGGAGGCACATCCAACCACGCAGCACACACGGATGAAGACAGATGTCTCAAACGTTCATTTCTTCAAAAACTTTAGTTTCCTAGAAACTATAACTCTCCACCAAACTTCACACTGAGAAGCCTAAACAGGTTCCATTCACTTATCTTTCTCACCACCATCTTATACAGATGGATACCAAATCTAAGACATGTTTCAGAAGTGACTTGAAAAATCTATTCTTTTTTGACATTTGCTGCCACTGCTTTTCGATTCAAACCTGCACCAAGTCTCCCAGAAGGGCTGAATCATCACCTGATTTTTTTCCTCTTATATTTCCCAAGTTACTTCCAGAGAAAACTTTATTTATTTTATGAATTTAGAAAACAAAACTGATCACTCTCAAATTGTTTTTAAGCTTTCGGTTTCTTTCTCAAAACTCTTGTTTCCATTGGTTATTGAAGAAAGCTTACAATCTTTTGGTTTGGCAAACAAAGCTGTTCACGACTTAGCACACTGGATGTTTCAAACCATCTCTTTCACACTTGAAATACATTGCTAACTTTTCAGATTTAGCTACCATAAACCAAGAAATTTTAAAGGTGAATTTATTATGACAGTGTGAGGTAGGATGAATTAAGAAAAAATGACAGGGTTAAAAGAAAAAGCACTTCAACCTGGTCCCAGGTTCACTATTAATTAAATATGATCTTGTATAAAACTCTTAGCTTAATTTCTAAAATGAGGGAGAAAAGAGGACTGGATTATTTAGGTAAGATCCATTTGTAAGTTTTATAACTAAATAGATACCTACATTGCTATGTGTAATCATCCCTTGGGGTTTTATATTTGTCTTCTTTTTCCTTAATTACTATTTACACTTATATCAGTTCAGTTCATTTCAGTTCAGTCGCTCAGTCATGTCCGACTCTTTGCGACCCCATGAATCACAGCACGCCAGGCCTCCCTGTTCATCACCATCTCCTAGAGTTCACACAGACTCATGTTCATCGAGTCCATGATGCCATCCAGCCATCTCATCCTCGGTCGTCCCCTTCTCCTCCTGCCCCCAATCCCTCCCAGCATCAAAGTCTTTTCCAATAAGTCAACTCTTCGCATCAGGTGGCCAAAGTACTGGAGTTTCAG
>SJYC01089062.1:0-32358 GCA_006408675.1 Madoqua kirkii
TTGGATGCAATCTCAAAAACGACAGAATGATCTCTGTTTGTCTCCAAGGCAAATCATTCAATATCACAGTTATCTAAGTCTATGCCCCAACCTGTAATGCTGAAGAAGCTGAAGTTGAATGGTTTTATGAAGACCTACAAGACCTTTTAGAACTAACACCCAAAAAAGATGTCCTTTTCATTCTAGAGGACAGGAATGCAAAAGTAGGAAGTCAAGAAACACCTGGAATAACAGGCAAATTTGGCCTTGGAATGCGGAATGATGCAAGGCAAAGACTAACAGAGTTTTGCCAAGAAAATGCACTGGTCATAGCAAACACTCTCTTTCAACAATACAAGAGAAGACACTACTCATGGACGTCACCAGATGGTCAACACTGGAATCAGATTGATTATATTCTATGCAGCCAAAGATAGAGAAGCTCTATACAGTCAACAAAAACAAGACCAGGAGCTGACTGTGGCTCAGATCATGAACACTTATATCAACTTACACCTAAGTGTAAATATAAAATATTTTGTGCACAAAGGCAAAACTCAATAAAGTCATTCAATTAAAACTGGAAACTCTAAGTACATCACATTTGCAAAATCACATCCCACAATTTGTGAAAATGGTATTAACACTCTAAGTTACAAAAAAAAAAATACTGACATATGCCTTATTCATTCATTAATTCACCTATATGTATTTACTAGGCAATTGACTATTATGTTTCAAGAACTATTCTTGGCATTATATATGGTGATAAAACAGACATTGCTCCTGCCACTATAGAGTTTTTAATGTAGTTATGATGACAATTAATGGAAATTTTTTTTTAATATTGAAGTACAGAGTGTGACAAAAACTATAAAGACTCAATGAGAGTTCTGTGAGAGATTTACAGGGTGAAGCTGAGGAGTTAGTTCAGATTAGCTGGAGCTTAGACATAATAAATTACCACACGGAGCCACCTTGCCACTGAGACCACCTTGTAAGAAGCAGTTCTTTGCGGGTGGTCCAGGTGGACTCCAGGGCCATGATTTCTGCCAACTTACAGGACACAGTGGGGAGACAGGCGGCTGAATGCTACCTTGTCAGTATCCCTCACCCACATCCTCCTCCACATCACACTTATGGTTTCGCTGACTCTAGACACTCTCCTCCGACCCTCTGCCAGATCATCAGTCTTCATCATTCCAAGGCTTCAAGTGCTCCACCATTCTGCTTCTCTTCAGGAACACTGCAGACTCCTGATCCAGAGTCCTGTATTCCAGGCAGGGGCCACTGAGCTCTTTCTGTTGGGATTCCAGACATATCCGAAGACAAATATCACTGACTTTTTAGATTCTGAAAAGAATAGACTGTGGAGTCAGATCTTCAAATGGCTTAATATCTATCTGTTAGCTTATGAAGAAAAGTACATAAGATAAATGAAATCACATTTTTGAAACTTTATAGTGCTATATAACTGCCTTTTTTCTCATTCGCAAGTAGTCCCAGTAGTTTCCTCCCTCCCTTCCTTCCCTCTCCCTCACTTTTTCATCTCCCATCTTCCTTCCCTTTCTCTCCTTTTCCTCTCCATCTCTCTATCTCCCTCCCTTTCTTCTTTCCATTCTTTCCTCCTTCAATAATTCTTTTTTTTTAAGTTTCTATGATGTATCAGACACTTTGGTGGTACATGAAGTACAAAGACAAATAAAAATGGTGACAGGCGTAGACTCCAGAATCAAACTGAATCCGAAACATATTGATCCATGCTAAGTGTTTAGCATGGTTCCTGGCACACTGTTAGTGCTCAAAAACATTCAGGATTTACAACAGTGGGATAAAATTTGAAGCAGTTAGCTTTATTTAAGAATATTGTGGACATCTTCACAGAAAAGAGGTCCTGTGGATGGGTTTTGAGAGACAAAAAGGAACAGAAATAATCTGCAAGTAGTGATATTGTGTTCTTGAACTAATAAATTACTAAGTAGGAAGAAGTATTTACTCATTCATTCATACACTTAATGATTACTACTCTGTGGGGATTCAGTTGAGCCTTGAAGATATAAAAGTTCAGCTGAGCCTTGAAGATATAAAAGTGAATATGAAGTTATTAAGGAAATATCAATAATGTTCTACAAACTGTAATGACATATTTATAATGCTGATAGGTGTGTGTGTGTATATGTGTGTGTGTGTGTGTGTGTGTGTGTGTCTGCATGCTCAGTGTGTCCAACTCTTTGCAACCTCATGGACTGTAGCCCACAAGGCTCCTCTGTTCAAGGGATTTCCCAGGCAATAGTACAGGAGTGTGTTTCCATTCCTTCTCCAGGGGATCTTCCTGACCCAGGAATAGAACCTGCGTATCCTGCATTGAGGTGGATCCTTTACCACTCAGCCACCTGGGAAGCCCCACATATAGTTATCTTTTAGATATATATACTATCTAGATGGGTGAGATGTGCTTTAACATAACCTAGACTTTGAGGTGACTGTGTGGGCATAAGGGTGTATAGAAGAAAGAAGATTGGACATGAGTTGATAAGCTGGAATTCGTACATGGGAATCCTCCAAACTAATTTTCTATGTTTTTATGTTTTAAACTTTCCTCAGTAATAACACATGTTTTCTCCTTGGAAGATTTTTGTATTTATTTTTTCTTCCAGTTTTATCGAGATATAATTGATATCAAGCACTGTATACATGCACAATATAATGATTTGAATTACATACATCTTGAAATGATTATTACAATAAATTTAGTGAACATCATCTCACATATATACAAAATCAGAGAAATAGAAAACAAATTTTTTCTTGTGATAAGGACTCAGGAGTAAATCTCTCAACAGCTTTCATATGTAACACACAGCAGTGTTAATTATACTGATTTTGTTGTACATTACCTCCCTGGTACTCATCATCTCACAACTGAACGTTTTTATCTTTTGAATTGCCTTCAATAACAACTTTGATGAAGTGAATATGGGACAGTCAGCCCTCCTCCTACAGTCAGATGTATGACACAGACACTGGACACCAATACTTGCCTTGCAGTGTCACGTTTGCGTCAAGTGAAGCGGAAGTGAAAGTCTCTCAGTCATGTCTGATTCTTTGTGACCCCACGGACTGTACAGTAAATGGAATTCTCCAGGCCAGAATACTGGAGTGGGTAGCCTTTCCCTCCTCCAGGAGAATCTTCCCAACCCGGGGATCAAACCCAAGTCTCCCACGTTGCAAGTGGATTCGTTACCAGCTGAGCCACAGAGGAGGCTGCTGTTTGCATAAAACCATTTTTAAATATGTGGGGGATGAGAACCTCACAATTAATAAAGGATGTTGAGTTCTGGAGGACTCTGTATACGAGTGCTTTTCTTATTCCTCACGTTAGCGGTTCCCTCAATAGAAAGTTTGGTATGCTTCCTTTTTCAGTGTTAAAGAAATGGGAGGAGCAGGTGGGCTCCTGTAATAAAATACTAGGCAGTTGCCTCATTCTGGTAATTATACAGCATTTCCATCGAAGCTTCTGCAACTCTAAAGTTCTTTCAAGAGATACATAATCTATCACTTTTCTGTAGAGGGATTCAAAATTAGAGACCCAGAAGTGAATTTTTCAGTATGTTGCCTCTACATAATCAGATAGCTAATGTTCTATAACCTCAGTGCTGTTTTCTCACAGCCTTTACAATTTTACCTGCCTC
This sequence comes from Madoqua kirkii, assembly GCA_006408675.1. Classification (NCBI taxonomy): domain Eukaryota; kingdom Metazoa; phylum Chordata; class Mammalia; order Artiodactyla; family Bovidae; genus Madoqua; species Madoqua kirkii. The sequence continues at coordinate 3,672 of SJYC01089062.1, forward strand.
CTGAACGTTTTCATTTAATGCCTCTCTCCAGATGTCTTAATCTGCATTTAATTCCTGGTTGAGCCTACTTTTCCCTTCTGCTCAGATTTTCTGAATTCTTAAGGCTCATTTATATCGTCCCTCTATTCCTATAGTTGTTTGCCAAGCCACCACGTTTAATATCATTAAAATTTTCATTGCTTTATTACTATCTCTCTTTTCCAGACCATTAAACGGAGGCAAATATGTGGGAGGCAAATATAAATAGTATTCCATTAATTAACCAACTAAAATAATCAACTTTTTGATGTTAAAAGGCATAAATGTTTCTCTGGTTGATGATATAAACATTTATCTGCATCTATTCATGATTTATGTTTTCTAGCCCAACTCTTTTCAAAAGACAGAAGGGTTAGGGTATATTTACCATATAGTTTATTAAGATACATAAAAGGCAGGATCAAGGCGATTAAAAGAAGAAACAGCACGTATTAACAGGGGCCAATTTAGCTGCTTTGATGATTAAGCATAACATTTGAGCTGCACATTGATGTTTAACAATCTTTTCTTATCACTAGTTAACAAAAGAACATTAATTTTTACATGTGAAAAGACTGAGATTTTTTTTACCTCTGCTATTTGCTACACTAGTATCCTAGTTAAAAACTGATCCCAATTTAATTGTTGGAGTCTGAAATATTTACATAAATATCCTTTTATTTTGTAATTTTAAATTCAACTGAGGTAAAATATATATTGAGTAGCTTCTTGGTTTCAGACTGAAAATGATAAAAGGGGAAATGCTGTACATATATCATTCTATTCATAAAATATAATCAATATGATGAGTTTATAACAAAAAGATGTATAAAATATTTATGGGAACCCAGATTAAAGAAGATATTCATTCTTCCTTATGCATGTAACTATGAAGAAGGCAAGTAAGGAGCCATTCTGGACATTGCTTCCCTAGCAGATAAAACACGATTCCAAAGAGAGGGGCCTGTGCAGACATTCATTTATCCTTCACAGAGTCCAGTCGTTAAGCAGCAGAGACAATCCATGCCCAGTGCAAATCCTTACTCACCAAAACTATAATAGAATAGTTGGTGTTTATCCACTAAGTTATTTCCTGTGGAGGGAGGGAGAATTGTTATGCAATAAAGTGTAACCAAGACACTGATCAAGTTCAGGTCACCCATCTTTTCTCCAAGATCTTCCCAACCACTCCCCCTGTCCTTTGTTGGTTTCTGTCCTACTCTCTATAAGACAGAAGAATCTTTATAAACCTTCTCTGATTATATAACTACCCGATTAACAGCCTTCAGGGGTCCCCACTGCTTTCAAAATGAGCTTGCACACTGGCCATAACTCTGAATCATTTCATGGGTTCACAGCCTCACCTTGCTAATGTCACAAACCTCATCTTTGTGCATCTCCCTCAGTGGTCAGTCAGTTCTGCCAGACATGCCACAGACTCTCAAGCTGTGAACACTCTCTTGCCTCTGCCTGGAATGCTCCTCTCTACTACCTCAGATTCCCCACCTTCCCTTTACTCTGATTGTGCATGTGTGTGTTAGTCACTCAGTTGTGTCTGACTCTTTGCAACCCCGTGGTCTATCCGTGGAATTCTCTAGGCAAGAATGCTGGGGTGGGTTGCCATTCCTTTCTCCAGGGTATCTTCCCAACCTAGGAATCGAACCCTGTACTGAAGGCAGATTCTTTACCATCTGAGCTATCATTTCAGACTCCAGTATAAATATCTTTTTCTCCAAATACTGCTTCTCCAGAAGTAACACCTGTATACCTATGTTGTAAAGTCCTTAAAGTCCCCAGGTACCTTGAATATTCCTAAAATATCATCATCAATGAATTTAATCTTCAACTTGTTCCCATCCCCTGGGTGAGACTAAATGCTGCTAGCAGCTAACACCCAGAAGAGCAAGCATGCTTCAACCATTATGTCAATTTCTCTTGGTAAAAAAAACCTTATAGAAATCTAAAGGACCTATTTCCAACCATGATTAAGAGTTTCCTATTTTTGGAGGATACTACTTAACAATATTCCCATTTAAGTGGCAATCCTATATAATGCATTACACATTATAAATTGGGGATAAGCCAGCTAATTCTGAGTTGTCATGCAGAAAAGATGTCCAAAATCTGTGCTGGATAAGAAACTTTGGATCCCTGAGATAGTTTTTCTATTTAAAGCTACCAGTGCTGCCTCTTTATGTGAAGATGGTAGCCTAGAATTTTCCTTCAAACCTACAACTGCACATCACTGAGGGAGAAAAAATGGAGGCAGTGGGAACCCACGGCAGGAAAGAGTGATGCTTGAAGCAGAAGATATTGCAGGGCATAGGACTTTTATCAGTTCTGTGTAACAGACCTGAAGAAAGAATCCACATGTCAATGCAGGAGACACAAGAGACATGGGTGCAATACCTGGGTTGGGAAGATCCTCTGGAATGGGAAACAGCAACCCACTCCAGTATTCTTGCCTTGGAAATCACATGGACAGAGGAACCTGGCGGGCTGTAGTCCATGGGGTCGCAAAGAGTAAGACACTACTGAATGAGCAGATATGCATGAAACAGACCTGAAGAAATGTACCATGGCCTGTCTGGCCTAGGGGGACCTTAGGAAATGACCTTGGACAGAATCAGGGAGAATCTTGGAGAAAGAGTATCAGGTCATGATCTGTTTGACCCAGATATGTTCTCTATGGGGTTCCTATTGACAGAATCTCCATCTCCAACCCTCCCCACTACAATGTCTAACTACTCTGATTTGTTAGGTTAATTCTATATTTTTGTGATGATACTAAAGCTTCAGTGAAAAAAGCTGCCCAGCTGTCAAGGACAGTCATTATTTTCTGAATCTAATGACAAAGCTTACTTACATATAGCTCTTTCTCTGGGTCTCTGAATGTTTTCTTTTGGCCCATGATCTATAGTTTTGTTCTCCTCTACACACCACCAACATTCCCTCCTGGACAATGTTCCCAATCTTTCCTTAACCTTTCTCCCCGAGATAAACACTTTGATAACTTTACATGAGGTCTTGAATCTCTGAAGGAAGTCTTGAACTGCACTCTGGAAGATTGGTCTCATGGTTTCTTGTCATAATGCATTTTAAAACAAGATTACTTGCTGTGATACCACATGAGGCAAAAGAAGAAAATGCATCATAAATAAAGAATAAGACTACTGGGAAACTTGCTGTGCCAGTGTAAATGAGGAGTATCCAATGAGAACAAATTTCTACAGATTGAATTCAATTGTTTCAGAATTTCTGAAAAACAAATTCATTTTTCTTATTACTATACTTCTTTGCAGTTGATGGATCCTCAGCAGGCAGAGAAACTATATACAAAAATATTTCTCTGCAATCATATAGAAATCTGAATCATAAAATAAAGTCATAAATTCTGGTCTACTGTGTTATAGCACTCAACAGTAGCTAAATTTTTTTTAACTTGCAAATATATCAACTGCTGCTGCTGCTAAGTCGCTTCAGTTGTGTCCGACTCTGTGCGACCCCATAGATAGCAGTCCACCAGGCTCCCCCGTCCCTGGGATTCTCCAGGCAAGAACACTGGAGTGAGCTGCCATTTCCTTCTCCAATTCATCAAGGTGAAAAGTGAAAGTGAAGTCACTCAGTCGTGTCCGACTCTTAGTGACCCCATAGATGGCAGCCTACCAGGCTCCTCTGCCCATGGGATTTTCCAGGCAAGAGTACTGGAGTGGGTTGCCATTGCCTTCAACTGATGTACTGATAAATAGAACCAGAATCTTCTTAAATGATGGTAGAAATGAACTTTCCCGTTGCTTTCACAATAGAAACAGTTACATTTAATACATTTTCTTGAATCTCAGGTTTATATTACATGCACACTCAGTAACTATAAATATTGTTCATCTACCATAAGTAAGGGCTTCCCTGGTGTCTCAGCTGATGAAGAATCCACCTGCAATGTGGGAGAGCTGGGTTTGATCCCTGGCTTGGGAAGATCCCCTGGAGAAGAGAACAGCTACCCACTCCAATATTCTGGCCTGGAGAATTCCATGAACTATATAGTCCATGGGGTTGCAAAGAGTTGGACATGACTGAGCAACTTTCACTACTACTACCACCACCATAAGTAAATATATCAAATCCTTTGAAGATTCTGGAGACCGATTGGACACGATCCCTACAGTGCCTTTAGTTCTTGATCAATCAGACTGTAAAAGACATCTCAGGAGTGAAAGAAGAAAACTATAAGATTACTGTTCATGAAGAATCAAAGATTATTAATACGTATCTGATGGACATGCCTGCAGAGGAAAATAATTTGAGATTCATACGTCTAAACATAAATAACTATAATTTCTGCCATTCTACAAATATGTGTTGATTATTTATGGTGTACTTGGTACAGAGTAGATATTAAGATGAAGAGGACCAAAACTAAGTTAGAGATTAACAGGTGGGGCCATGAGGAAGACTCCCTGAGAAGGCATTTATTTACTGAGACTTAAGAGATGAGGCGGTGGGAGACAGGAAGACAGAGACCAGTACAGTTTGGAGAGGTGCATCAGGGGAAACTAACAGAGTTTCCTCGATGTTAAGTTGGTATTGGTCCCTAACATGCACCATGTGTTTTCACCTCAATGCCTGACATAAACTTTCCCTTCCTTTCATCCCTTTTATTCACCCTTTTATTCTGTGTTCACATGCCCCTTCCTCCAGGAAGCCCTCTTCACTTCAGGCTGAGTTTCAGTGCCACTCCTTTTTCCCAGTGAGTATCTCTACAATTCCACATGGCCTATAAGATCGTCTCCTCTAATCATCTATAAGTCAGGTAAGAGTAGGAACAGTGTTTGGAGTGGATTTGGGGCTCGGCAGAGCTCAATGACTGTGGCAGACATCCCAGCTGCTCCCCAATATCCATCTTTAATTCATTCACCAGCTCTGTTCTACACAGCCTCCTGTTTTTCCTTACAAATCAAATCCTGTTTTGTTCTGAACAAGAATTTCTGCCTTAAACTTCTCATTTTAAATTAAAAAAAAAAAAAAAAAGAACTAACTTTCCAGTCCCTCTTGTAGCTAGATGATAGCACGCTGACAATAACATTCACAGAAGATTGCTAGCAACTTGAGAGAAGTTTTGCTTTCCTGATATTTGTGACGTCCTTTCAGTTCTGAACAGGAATTTCTGCCTTAAACTTCTCATTTTAAATTAAAAAAAAAAAAAAGAACTAACTTTCCAGTCCCTCTTGTAGCTAGATGATAGCACGCTGACAATAACATTCACAGAAGATTGCTAGCAACTTGAGAGAAGTTTTGCTTTCCTGATATTTGTGACGTCCTTTCTTTTTTAAGACTTCCTTCCTGTATCCTAGAATAATCCATGAGGCTGGATTATAAGAGGGAGAGCCATACACTCAAGATAAAGGAGGAGAAATCCAGCAGTTGGAGCCCTTGGTTCTATCTTGGATCAGCCACACAAGCCTGATCTTTCTTACTTGAGAAAAATAAACTCCAGCATTTGTGGCCGAACTTCTGTTATATGCAGATGAATGCAACCTTTCCTGAAAGACTGTCTAATAGCAAACAGACCATGGGCAGTCTGCTAGTGTCACATCCTGGTTCTACAATTTAGCCAAACACAGACTTCTCTGTGGTTAAGATTCCATCTAACAATGTAGGGGTACACATTTGATCCCTGCCCAGGATTAAAACTAAGAGCACACATGTTTTGAAGCAACTAAAACTGCGAGCTGCAACTAGAGAGTTTGGATGCCTCAACAAAAGATCCCACGTGCTGCAACTAAGAGCCAAAGCAGCCAAATAAATAAATATTTGAAAAAATTAGCCTAATAACATTTGACAGTCTATTTACTTCTTCAAGCTTCAGTTTCCTCACCTGTAAACTAAGGGTGGTAACAATAACTAGCTCAAAACATTGATGTAAGAACTGTATAAGATGATGAAGTCAAGTTTTTAGCACATTGTCTGTCAAATAATACTAACAAAGTTAGCTATTATTATTACTATTAAATATATGCTTGTTAAAAGATTAAAAAAATAAGCAAACTTCCCTCTCAGACTGTCTAATGAAGTTATCACATTAGAGAAAGAAATTAAAGAAATACGTAACTATACAGGATACAAATCAATAGATGTTTAAATGAGTGCTAGGATTTTTTTCCCAGCACTTTTTAAATAAACTTTTTATTTAGAACAGTTTTAGGTTTTTACAGAAAAATGCAAAGGTTGCAGAGAGATTTGTCACAATTAATGAACCAATATTGATATGTTATTAAGTAAAGTCTATACTTTATTCAGATTTCCTTAGTTTGTACCTACTGTCCTTTTAGCATCCCAAGATCCCATCTATGATAAAACATTATGTTTTGTCTTGTCTGTGGACCTGTAGGCTCCTTGTAGCTGCAACAGTTTTTCAGATGATCCTTATTTTTGATGACCTTGACAGTTTTGAGGATTCCTGACTAGTCAGGTATCTGTAAAATGTCTTTTAGTTGGGATTTTTCTGATGTATTTCTCATGATTAGACTAGGGTGACATGTTTTTCAGAAGGGAATCACAGAGGTAACATGCTATTTTCCTCACATCACATCAAGGGTTTCATACCATCAACATGATTTATCACAGTGGCTGTTGACCTTGATCACCTGTCCAATGTGGTGTCTGTCAGCTTCCTGCACTGCAAAGCTACTTTTTCTCCCTCCCTTTCCATACTATGCTCTTTGAAAGGAATTCACTAAATTAAGTCACACTTGTGGAATATCATTACATTTCCATCTCCCCGAATTGTCCCCAAAGTGGGCAAACTGAATTTATTGTGCTTGTGAAAAATGCTGTATGATGACTCATATCATTAAGCTTCCATTTGCTTCAACAAGACTATGGGAGAAATGTAAAAACTCAAGAAAGGAAAAAGTGGATTGCCAACAAGTGTAGTTGACTAACTGAATGACCAAGAATCTATAATGCAATAGCTGGAAGTTACTGATTGATTCAACAAAGATTCAGAACAAATGACGATCTCTTCTTTAGTACACTCAATGATGACATCATGAAAGTTAGAAACAGTCACTGTATTTGAATCTGATGCATCATATCAACAAATGATTTCCATGGCAGCAAAGCCTGTGAATTAGGACTTTGATCTCTTCCACTGGACACACATATTCAAATCTAAGTTCCTCATCTTTTTGGTTCAATGTCTCATATCTAATAAACAGCAGCACCTATCTCCTTAGAGAGCTGTGAGGACTGGATACATGAACACTTGGAAAGCTCTTAGCATACTTCCCATGACCCAGTAATTACTATAAAACATTCAGCTTTCACTGTTCTGGCACATACTTACAATATTTTTGGATTCTTCATTTCAGAAATTAAAATTCCAAATGTCCAGAAGGAGGGGATAATATCTTAACCACATGCAATTTTTGAAAAGCAGTTAATCAGAAGTGCAAATGTATTCTGAAGAAGGACAAATACCTTAAAAGTAAATATTCTATTGTGTTTCTGTGGGAACAGCTTATTTTGACTTTGATTATAGGGTGCATAATTTGCACTTGAGCTCTTTCTTTTCTAGTTTTCCTCTTGAGCTATTTCATCCCTTTCTGTTTGCAGAACTTTCCTAATGGATCTCCAGTGACAAAGATGTTAAATATGATAGAGGTATATTCACTGGTACACTGTCCATTCACTTTTCCTACTTTGCATCTAAAGTATTTCAAATTCGATTGCCTGAGAGCCACTGCCAAGTAGCAGATATGGTGTGGGAGAGACTACTTGTCTAACTTTCACCATTAGGAACACTACAAAACTAGGGCAAGCTAAAGGTTTCTTTCTTCTAAAGACAACATTCTCATGAAGTCAGATTGAGATTTAAATATTTATCAACCTCTCCCACTTAGAATTTCAAATTTGGGTTCAGCTTCATCATGAGTCATGAAAAGTTGTAACTTTGGGGGCTAACATTCAGATACTGTGGCATCTTAAGCTATTCTACCACTAGATGCTAAAATTAAAAAAAAAATAGGTCATTGTTTCTTCTGACAAGAATTAATGTATTTTCCAAGGATCTTGTAGCAGCTAGAGAGACAGCTGACTCATCAGAGATATCAGAACTCAGACCTCTCAGTATTAAGGCTTCCTCCTAAAGCCTTATGCACCAAAGGTCTTTTATGCATAAGGACTGAGCCAAAGAAGAGTATTTACTACTTGATGTCTAGGTTATAATCATTTCAGTGACTTTCATAAAGAGTGAAATTAAGAAAAGATGGTATCAATAGTCATCTCTTCCCATCTGCAAACTTTTCCATTGATTCTCTGCTATCTGCCAGGTGACACGAAGATTTACTAATATTACAGAGGCCTAAAAACAGGTGAGAAAGCAGTGAAAGTGTCATGTCCAACTCTTTGTGACCCTATGGACGACAGCCCACCTGGCTCCCCTGTCCATGGGATTCTCCAGATAAGAATACTGGAGTGGGTAGTCATTCCCTTCAAGGGATCTTCCTGACCCAGAGATCAAACCCAGGTCTCCTGCATTGTAGGCAGATTCTTTACCATCTGAGCCACCAGGGAAGCCCAAGGAAACTGAAAAGCATGCCTGACCTCTTGTGCTCTGACCTACACATAGCATGCTTTTTCTGTACCAGAGCAGAGCTTTAAGGCAACCTCCCTGGTAACTGAGGCTAGGATTTCGAGACTCCAAGCTCAACTTTGTTTGAAAACAATCTATAAAAGAACCTAGTGGTTCAATTTTAAAAGTGGCTCAATCTTATAATTATTGTCACCAACATAATCAAAGGCAAGTAAAATGTAAGGAGAAATTAATACTGGTAGTCAGGAAGTTTCAACATTCTTAGGCCTGATGCCTCAGATGGTAAAGAATCTGCCTGCAATGCAGGAGACAGGGAGGGGTTCTATCCCTGGGTCAGGAAGATCTCCTGGAGAAAGGAATGGCCAGCCATTCCCGTATTCTTGCCTGGAGAATTCCATGGACAGAGGAGCCTGGTGGGCTGCAGTCCAGGGGGTCACAAAGAGTTGGACACGCCTAAGTGACTAACACTTTCACTTTCATTCTTAGGTCAAGGGGAAGAATTTTTTTTAGGTTATACCTCACGGGAAAAGCTTTTGTCTTCCTAACACAAAGCCTATAAACTCTTTCTGTCATAGACACACAATTCACATTCACACACAAGCATACCACATTCACACATATACCCATGAATATGCACACACAAACACACACACACACACACACACACACACATACATATCTGCAGTTCACAAGAGAAGATGTACCATACTCCATTTATATAATAAGAACATGAGCTAGTTTTCAGAATACATTCTAAACATGAAAATCTGCTTTTAGAATATACTTATAAAACAGTCCATGGAAAATCTGAACTTTGAACAAATGCAATAATAGGTCCTAAGAATCTTCTACAATATTTATTAAAATCTTGCCCAGGGAAACAACTGCTGCATATATACCTCATGGGGGCATGAATGATAGGGAAGATAGGAAAGCAGACAAGGAAAGGCCAACCACAATGAAGGTGAAGACAATACAGACCAAAGCAAGGATACTCTTTCCCCTTTGTCAGTCCTGCTTAATGGTCTCACCAATTCTTTTTGAGAAGTTATTAGAAGTTATGACATGATCTATACTGAATATGTTGTATAAATTGTTGCATGGGCTTTATAAGATTAAGAATAAATAAAGTCCTATTGAAGATAGATTTAGAGGTCAGGCAACTCCAGTCAATCATTTCCATCAAGATTCTAGTGGTTGAAAAAGATGATGCTATTATGGTATATATCAATAGTATCTTAAAATTACTTGTATATCAGAGTAATCTGGATATTGCTAACCCATCTTCCTGGTCACAAAGATAACTGGATATAACTGAGTAATTTAATAAAAATGGCAGCAACCTTTAGTGTTATGAATTTATTCCCTGTAGATTATAGCAGACCAAGTGAGGAAATGGAATAAAATTTGCATGATCAGTTTCACTACTAGGAGATCTGGCTTTTACACCCCTTCAGTTGTATAGAATGGTGATGGAGAAAAGATAGACACAGTTTTCACTTGTCAAGTCAACTCCCATAAACCCAGGTGAGTTTCTCTACCCCAGCAGAGCAGACAGGAAAGGGCATTGCAGTGCCATGGGTTGTTTTTTTTTTTTAATTTAGATGCACTGAGCTATCACCAATTGCAAATTTGAGAGGGTTGTGGTTTAACTCCAGCCATAACAAAAATATGAAACTCTATATGCTATTCAAAAGCTAGAGTCAAGACATCTTTTCTTAAAGGATTTAAGATTACAGCCACCAACTGGGTGACTGAAATTTGATTTGGCGGTATACAAACTCCATCTTTTCTGTATATTTGGTACCAGTGCTCACTCTGCCTCTGAAAGGTGAAGGTATAGCTTCTGCCTTGGGCAATTTGAAGCCATAATTATTTCATTTTATTCTTCTTGGAGTCACAGGCAAGGAGGACAAGAGCAAAATATCCAGAGAAAGGCGGTTTCAATGGTGTGGTTTCAACAATGAATATTCCAGAGATCTTATGGCAAGTCCTATTATTGTGATACATTCTGCTCAATGCAAAGTTTGGAGAGTCAATATGCGCACCGAAAATATTGGCTAGGAAACTCAACCGAAGTTTCCTCAACCTCTCTGACCCTTGGCTGAGCAGTTTAATCAAATGTATCAGAATGAACAGCTGTAGTTCCCTTTTCACTCTGAAAATAAGAAGCTCAACAATCTGTGAGTTTCTCCAACAGATGAGACACCTCCTTCATTGACAGATATGCCCTTCCAGGTGCTTTTAACAATATGAAATAGATTGGACCAGCACCTTCTGAGGAATAATAGCCCCTCTTAACATTAGGAGAGGTGCACAATTTGGAAGCTCACAGTGTTTCATTTCAGTGTTTGGCACTGCTCTTCATTTAGTCATCCAAGAAATGTAAACAGGACACTGCTTCACACTCCTGAGGGCAAGTAATGTTCACCTATTTGCATGACACTCACTGAGTAGCCTAATTAATTATCTGTGCGTGGCAGATTACACGCAGTCATATTAGTCACTTAAGTATGCATTGCTTGTATTGACGCATATTCTGAAAATGTGTTTTGTTTTTTTTTTTTTGAGGTGGAGGTCAAGGTGGCTTTCTATTTAATGTTTGGATGTTTTATATTAATGTTTTATTTGGCTGATAAAATTTCAAACTTTCTACAAGCAAACGTAAACAAAATGTGATACCCAAAGAACAATGTAAATCAGAATCATGGACTAATTGTCACAAATTTCTGAAAGGCAAATGATACTATTAGGTTAGAATTTTCCAAAGGCAGTGTCAGGATCCATGTTCATCATTCAGACTTCCAAGATTATCAATGGTTTTTGCATGGTTTCCTAAGGGCTGTGTATGATATGAAAATATTTATTATAGGGTTTCAGCTTATTAGCTGTCATTATATACCCAGTTTCTCTTACTACCTTATATTTACTTCTAACTTCATCTGAAAGATTACTGGATAAATATTTTTATACTCACCTCCAAAGAGATTTTTTAGTGTCAGATTTCATAGAAAGAGAACCCATTAAACCTTTGGGTACAAGTGCACAGAGAAACAAGCAAAAGACCATCAAACCTTCCCCCATCCCCAGATCACTGCTAATAATTTTACAGTAAGGGTATGTATGCTTCAGACACCAGGAGCCTCATGGAATAAAAGGCTTCATAGAATGCTGCCCTGATTCTGATAAATTAGACAAAAAGAGAGAGACCACGGCTATATTAGCATCAGTGACTCTGGTAAGAATTATAAAAACTTAAAAAAAAAAATCTTCTTCCCATGGCACATGCATTTCTGACTTTTTAGAAAGGTTAGAGCTGTATGAGATCTGGAATCAAAACCTGATGTGACCTACATAAAAGAAACGCTGATTCCCTAATTAAACCAAGCTGTGGCTGCAGGCTCTGTAAAGAGCTGCCAAAAAATCATCCAATCAATTTTTCGACTATCCTCCAGGAATGTGGCGCGGAGGGCGAGGGCGGAGAGGCGAAAAGATGACTGTGAGGGTGCGGAGGCCGGCGGGGAACCTCCTTCTTACACACGCTCTGTGCTGAGGTACCACTTTTCCAGCACAGAAACCTACGATGGAAAGGATCACGTGGAGGTGGGGGCTGGGAAACAAGGGGACCGGCAGGGGTGGAGGAGAAAAACAGACTAAATGTTTTAACAGCTGCCCCTTTTTTCTTCACTTATTTTGCCCAGGGATCTGATTTCCTTCTGAAAGGGTGGGCTTTCCAGGGGCCCCCGGCTCTGCTCAGCAGGGGTTGTTTACTCTTGAGAACCAGAGCTCTTTCCCTGTTTATAAAAGTGCTTGTTTTTGAGGAGAGGGAAGGGGTGGTGAGAAGAAAATGGAATATTTTAGAGTTCATATGGAAGCAAAACTAGTCAGAGAAAATGCAGTTCATCTGAATTTTAAGTAGACACTGGCAACAAACGAATAAAAAAAAAATATTCTCACATTCTTCCTCTCGAATTTTTGACAGGAAAATTGTTCTCCAGGAAAGATGGAATGTCGTTCCCATGTAACTTCCTCTTTCATTTTGGTTCCTCGATGATGCAGAAGACATGTTAATTGAGAAGGATTAGGAAAATAATTCAGCAGCTAAAACTGGAGGCAAATAACTTGCAGAGAAGCAATAAAACAAATGGCAAAGGTGCTTTCTGTGAGCCAAACGCTCAAGGCTGCCAATATCGGATAAAGGGCAAATTCTACGTGAAAAGAGCAGTTATTTATTTTCTTTGCAAAATTTTCTTGAATCTAGCATTTTGGTCTTGCCATAGAGTATTTCACCACACAAAACATTTCATGATAGATGCTGTCTCTCCCTGACTTACCTTCATAATGACCATCTCATTGAAACACTGGACAAGCCTCAGTTAACACGTACATTGGTTTATTCCACGAGACACATAAATTCTCCTTTTGAGGAAGTGGAGCCACCAAATGTAAACCGTAATTGCAGCCAAGTCTCAATTATTCGAGCAAATGTTGGAAGCCCAGCCGAAAGTTGCTGCAAACGGCACACCCTTGTCAGACTTTATTTCGGCTTGTATTAGGACCTGCACCACCCTGGCTCACCCTCTCCAGCCCCAGGCCGGGCTTCTGCATTCTGTTTCCTCTTCACACTATGTCTTTCTCCACTTAAGGCTCACCTCACCTTCTCCAGAGTTCCTAAGCTTCTATGGAGTCTGAGCTTTTCTACGCCAGGCTCACTTTTGCAAAGAAGGTGTCTCTCCATCACCATCCTTCCACTGCCAGCTCTAAAACCTTACATAGTTTATATGCTGCACCACGCACACTTAAGCTTTGTTTCTTTCTCTCTTCAATTGTCCCAGATTTGGTTTCCAGCATCCTATTTCCCCAGTCAGTTACAAACACCTTGTGGAAAAGAACAATAGCTGACATTTTTCTCTGAAAAGTTGAAAGATTCTTTAGCATGGTGCTAAATTTTCCAGTTTCCCCAAACTATCCCAATTTCAACATTGAAAGACCCATGTCCCAGAAAACTGCTCAGTTCTCTGACAAGCTGGGCTGGCTGGTCACCCAATCAGATAATACAGGGAAAAAAATTGTGCTTGATTGTGGGAACATTGAATAATTAAAATGCTTTCATTAAACAAAGTAACCAAAAGAGGTCATTAAATGAATTAAAATATGGCAGAGAAACGTACTATTCAGTATACATATTTTGCATAGATCTATTCCACATAGAACGGAGAAGGCAATGGCACTCCACTTGAGTACTCTTGCCTGGAGAATCCCATGGACAGAGGAGCCTGGTAGGCTACAGTCATGGGGTCGCTAAGAGTTAGACACGACTTCACTTTCACTTTTCACTTTCATGCATTGGAGAAGGAAATGGCAACCCACTCCAGTGTTCTTGCCTGGAGAATCCCAGGGACGGGGGAGCCTGGTGGGCTGCCATCTATGGGGTCGCACAGAGTTGGACACGACTGAAGCTACTTAGCATTCCACATGAAATATGTAAAAATAAGAAGAAAAAGATTGCCCTGTAGCTCAAACAGCAAAGAATCTGCCAGCAATTCAGGAGACCCAGGTTGGATCCCTGAACTGGGAAGATCCCCTGGAGAAGGAAAGGGCAGTGCACTCCAGTATCCTTGCCTGGAGAATCCCATAGACCGAGAAGCCTGGAGGGCTACAGTTCATGCAGTTGCAAAGAGTTGGACACGAATGAGTGACCAAAACACTTATTGCTACTTCTACGAATAAGAAAAAGACTTGATTAATATAAGCTGTAGAGGCAGTCTGACTTGTGTGAAGCTCTTCTTTATTCTAGTTCTCTCCTGGCCAATAGAAACAGTGCTAAGGAAGAGAATATTGTCCTACAGGCTTCCATCCTGCAGAATAAACATGCATGAAGTTTCAGCCGAAAATCAGACACTGAGTCCTGAGTCCTGGTCACTTTAGTCTGCATCTTATCAGTCTGTCTTTTGTCTTTTCTTCTGCTGCCGTAATCTTAGCGTTTCTGAGTCAATATTATTGCCATGAGCTTGCTAGGTATACGTTAGTCCCTGGGTGTGTTTAGAGCTTTTATAAAAACTCCCAAGACATGATAAGTTTTATTGACAGTATTACTCTGGGAAGTTAATTACATTTAGTAGACTTGATTAATTTTTCTAGTTATGTGATCAATAATAATAGAATAACCGTATATATATAAACATTATATATATAAGTGCAATGTTTTATGTTTATACTATATGAAAGTGATTTCTATATTAAAAATACAGTTTTAGCAATACAGTGAATTTGTTAAATAATATATTCATAATATTTTCAGCATTTTCTTTTCAAGAACTATTAGGTTCTCAGAAATGTGTGGTAGAGATGGGCAGTTGCAGGTAAAGATAAGAAGGACCCTTCTCCTGCCCTCAAGGGGCTCATAAGCAGTTGGAGAAGGTGGGTGCAAACACTGACATGGGATGACCCCAAGGCAGGATGGAAAGATCACTGAGAAGGTAGGACAGAGACTGTGAGTAGGAGGTTGGAGGATAATTTTGATGAGCAATCTTGGGGAAAAACAAAAGAGCTGGTTAGACACTATGCAAAAGGTATTTATGGCAAAGAGAACCACATGAGTATACAGATGAATAAAGTCACAGAAGCAAGGGAATGGAGATACATTTGTACCTTGATGGTAGAGAAGGAAAAAGAAACCAGGGCATGTAGAAGACAGAGGAACAGCACTGTTCTTGGAAAAGTAGGCCAGGTCTAGAACTGGAGCATCAGAGTCTGTGTTTGGGCTCAGTTGTGTCCAACTCTTTGTGACCTCACAGATGTAACCCATCATCCTCCTCTGCCCATGGGATTTTCCAGACAAGAAAGGGTTGCTATGTCCTTCTCCGGGGGATCTTCCTGATTTAGGGACTGAACCTGCACCGCCTATATCTCTTGCATTGGCAGGCGGATTCTTTACCACTAGGCCACCTGGGAAGCCCTCAGAGGCTTACAGGAAGTTACTAATATTAGTTGAGCTTAAACTGGAAGCCAAATATTATACTAGGTAATGTGCAAAAGTTATTTCATTTAATGCCTATTAAACTCTAAGGTAGGGGCTTCCCTGGTGGTTCAGATGGTAAAAGAACCTGCCTGCAATGCAAGAGACCTGGGTTCAATCTCTGGGTCAGGAAGATCCCCTGGAGAAGGGAACGGCAATCCACTCTAGTACTCTTGCTGGAAGAACTCCATGGGCAGGGGAGGCTGATGGGGTCACAAAGAGTTGGACACAACTGAGTGACTAACACTTTCACTTTCAAACCCTAAGGTAGCTATTTTTAGTCCTCATTTTACAGATGACAAAACAGGTTTAGAGAAGAAAAATACACAGCCACAATCACACAGCTAAAAACTAAAATGCCACAAAGCCAAGCTGAACCCCAGATCTGCCAGGCTCCAAATTCAAGCAAACTGAGCTCTTTCCATTTTCCTCCACATAATGTGGGCTTTATTAGAGATGCAGGAAGTTGTCACAGGTTTGTGATGGGGAAGTCAAAGGACCAAGAGGGTTATCTGGATTCTTGTAGGGGATGCATTGTCAGGGGCAGAGGCTAAAGATATGGGGGCAAGAGTAATGAAGATGAGAAGCAAGCCAGAACTAAAAAAAGGAAAACACTAGAGAACTAGTTCAGAGGTGGATCCTACATATAGCTAAGCCATTGGGTGAATGAGTCCAAGAAACAGCCCGCGAGAATGCTGCTATCATCTATCAGAGACGTAGTGTATTGGACTTACTGGAATGTGGAAAATGGGCTGTAACCCTTCTCCTTAAACATCTGCAGATGTTTAAATAGACAAATCATTGTTAGGAAAATCATTTTGCTTCTGTTGAACAGCAGAGTATTGCCTTTCAATTGAACAGTGACATGAACATTTATTGTGTGTAAGACAATTATAAATTGAGTCTCATCCATGCTAAACTCTGTGTCCTTGTATTTTTATTAGCTTTAGGGATCTTTAATCCACTCTGCAACTCTATGGCTAATGCAATGTCTTTTTCATAAAGAAGGGTAGAATCTGTGGCAATGGATTTAAGATGCAATTAGTCAAAGACTAAAAACATGATATGGTTTCTTATCTTTTTTGAAGGGAGTACTGTGAAAATTTGATTTTTGATCCTGCAATGGGAGATGAAGGGCCATCTAAAATAAAACAAGACAAATGCTTTAAATTTTCAGCATATTGGAAGGATACAACTGAATAGTAGAACCAGCATTAAAATGAATAAAACTAAATGTTGGAGGAAGTATCTGAACATCGAGTATCATTTACCCTTTAGCAGAAATCTGTCAGAATAGTTTTAATCATTGTAGCAATGGGGTTCAAAATTAGATTGGGTCAACAAGGAGACATAATCATCGTATAATAATATTCCATCTGACAAAGAGCAGATGGCTGCACTGGTCTCCAGTGGGTGTCTGCTCCTCCCTATGACTAAGCAATGTTTACATATAGACATAATGGTCTTTTCTAAGCCTAATAATGATGATAATAGTGATATAACCCTAATTTATTAGACACCAATTATATGCAAGGCACTGTACTAGCTACAACACATACATTCTCTCACTTTACCTTTAAAACAATCCTGTGATGAAGGCATGCTGTCTCCATTTTACAAGATAAGTACATGAGTTTAGGAAGCTTCAAAAACTTTCCCAATGTCACACAGCACAAAAGGTGGCATATTTCGAATTACAACAGAGACCTAGCAGACTCCACCTACAGTCCATGTCCTGTGCTAGGAACTCTCAGTCCTCGCTGCATGTTAGAATCATCTGGAGAGCTTTTACAAAAATTTCAGTCCTCCAGCCTCCCTCCCAGAGATTCTGATTTAATTGGTTTGGGCTGGGACCAAATATATATTTTTAAAATTTCCCTAGGTGATTATAATGGGCAGTCCTTGTGACAGTAGTGTACCATATACTACCACCCGAAGTATAATGAATCTCTGAGAAGAGAATTTGAAGATAAAATACAACCTTATGTCCATTTTTTTCATCCACACCCACTCCCAAACCACACCTCATTTTCAGATCACTGTTCTCAACAGAAAAGTTTTAACTATCAGGTTTAGATTGAATAGACTTCAAGGTCACAGATACTATTCAAGCTAAGGATTCAAAGATAAGTCTTCATAGAGAAGACCAGGCTACTAGGAATCAAAACATTGTTGATGAAATTTCTTCAGTATTTTTCAATGCAGAATCCTAGGCAAACTTTCTTCTGTACAGGAGAAGTGGTTAGCAGCTACATACTTTTTTTTTTTTTTATCTTACCCCATAAAAATTTGCCTTATGTATATCTGAACCATCTCTCAGGCTTGCCCTACAAAAGATGCAAAACTATGAACCAAAGGCTAAGGGGTTAAGGAGAATGATAGAGAGGACACAGCAATGCGGGGGGCAGAGGGAGGTCAAAATGGCAGTGACAATTAGCCAGGACAAGGCCAGGACCCTAAGTTCTAGGAGATCCAACCATACTTTCTGCTGTCAGCCTTGTAGTGAGCTTTTCTCCTGTTCTAGACAGAGATGAATCATCATGGATAAGTCCATTTTAGTGTTTGTTTTCAAAGCTTTATTCTTCTTTAGTCCTGGAGACACTCGTAGTCTTTACTTACTTTGTTTGTTCCTTCAGCCCCTCTACTCTTTCCTTTGTCCTCTTTAAACCCAAACCACAGACACACCCTGCCTAAACCTGTGCATTTCTAGAATACAAGACACACCCAGGCATTTGAAAAATTGGAGGGAATGAGCTATGGAAGGTTTCACAATGCTTCACAATAGTCTGGTTCTTTCTTTTATGCAGGTGCTTCCCTACCCATCAAAGGTGTGAAGAGGGAAACTCCAGAAAGTTCACCCCTCTCACAGACTTCAGACAGGTGGACATGTGGCCAAGAAAGTGAGGCATCCCAAGAGCTCTATGAAAGTCCGAAAGCATGACTTTGTCTTGAGACAGACACGACTGGAATCTGAGGTACCTAACCCCACCCGTCCTCAAAGGGACTTCCTTTACCCAGAAAAGGGCCTGATATTTTATTCAAGTGGACTCAGACTTTAAGTGGAAATACTCACGAGAAAAGCTTGAACCAGATATGAGGAACATGATGTTTGGAGATAGAGTTTATACTTGAACCAGGCTGTATAATTTATCTGCTCTATGGCCTTGAAAAATGTATTTAAATTCTCAAAGTCTCATTTTCCTCATCAGTAAAATGGAAATGGAACATAACATGCTTTAATGGTTTAATGTTTGAATGGCGTGATTCAAAAAGATATGCCTATAAAACAATCAGCATAGTCCCTGTTCGTTTGTATGAAATACACTTGTTGAAAACCTTGCTGAGGCAGGCATGACTTTAGGTGCTTCAGACACAGCAGTGGATGAAACAGACAAAACTCCCTTCCCCTGGGATGCGTACTTTCTAGTAAAGGGAGACAGTGATTAGCAAAACAAAGAAATAAAGGGTACTGAATGTTAACACACTCAGAGACTTGGAAAGCAAACTTACGGTTAACATTACCAAGAGGAAATTTTGAGGGAAGGGATAAATGAGGAGTTTTGGTAACATACAGACATTTCTATATATAAAATAAACTCACTGTTTAGTCCTTGTAGATTAGTATGTAAAATATACAGGGAACTCTAGTACTTAATAATGTATAATAACCTATATGGGAAAAGCATCTGAAAAAGAATGGATATATTTGTATGTATAACTGAATCACTTTGCTATATCCCTGAAATTAACACTACATTGTGAATCAACTACACTTCAATATAAAATAAACATTAAAGTTTTTAAAAAAGCTTCTGCATGTCAAGTATAGAGTGAAATATATCCTATGTCTAATATATAGAAAGTTTTCATCAAATGTTACTATGAAAATATATGTATCTCATCCTATCAAGACACGTTAGATAAAGATGAAGTATTTTTCACAGAACCCCATTTGTTATAGAAGCTTGAGTAACAAATTGAGCTTGGTATGAAGAAATGGCGCATCTTCTGAACTTTTAAGGAAATGATTGAGCCCCAAACCCAAGGTTCAGTAATGCTGAATCAGCTCTTCAACTGATGTCACTAAAAGGAACCTCATGTGTGACTGTACTGAAGCTATTTCTCAAGGCATATAGAACTCTTTGGAGTAAGGCCATCAAGAACGACTTCTTAGCTCTAAAGACTCCATCACTATTTCTGCTTGAGAGATATGAGCAGCTAATATCATGTGTGTTCTGTTCAACAGCATTCCTTACCCATTTCTCTAAAGACCTCCTACATTTCTAAAGCTTTTAAAGCTTTATCTCATCAGTGAATGTTACCTTGTCTCCATCACCTCCATAAATGGATGACCATTACACCAAACACTGCCCTAATCTTTTGCATGACTCTGAAAAGTCCTTTTTGTAAGCTAATAATAAACAATCTATTTTCCACTTAAAAATCAAATGTCATTGTTTCCATAAGCACTGGCTGTGTGAATGCAGCTGATTCCCTATAGAGTCAGAACAATGTTTATGAAACGAAATGACCCCTAAAAAGCCATGGTTCAAGGCATCATGGAAACATAAGCTAGTCATATACAAACAAGCTGGGAACTTTTCTGTCTCAGAAAGCCTCTACAGGAAACACTAAATCTGCTGCGAGGTTTCAGCAGTTAGTCTGGCAGGCTGCAGCATGCACTGCCTTGCTGTTGCTGGCAGTATCGTGCACTTTCTTGTTGGCAGAGCCCTAAGGAGGATGCTAGCAGCCAAGCAGGTTTGAGCGATGAAACTATGAGTTCATGTTAAACATAGAATTTACATGAAATGAACCGAGTCGCAGTAAATGGAAAAGATTTATCACTTGGGAAGGAACTGTATGTCTTAGTCTTATTTTTTCCCCAATATTAGCTCTCTAAATGTTTATAACTTGATTCCTTTCCCATGTACCATATACCTACTCCTTCTCTCTCTTCTCCACCATACTAAACTGTCTCAACTCAATTCTTCACTCTCTCTTTTGCAGGGCAGGCGATATCTCTGTATTTTTTATCATTAAAACTAATTAAATCTGGGAGGGGTAGCAGAGCATGGTGATGAAAGGAGAGCATTTAAAGCAGGAAAGACCTGCACTACTTACTAGGTGTGAGACTTTGCGCAAGTTATTTAAACTACCTGGATTTCAATTTCCTCATCTATAAAAAGCGGGGTTGGGGGGGGGAGTTGGTGATGAGAAGACCATGAGATGATGTACAGAGTGTTCAACATACTTCCTGGCACATAGAACTGATTTAAGAGAGTATGTGTTCTTTTTGAAGGATTCAAGTGTAGATGACCACAGAAGGGAGTTCTCTATAGTTATAAATATATGAAGACATTTGGACGTAAGCAGTAGGTATACATGCATACACACTTATCAACTGAAAGCAACTGCTTAACATCTTTGTGTTGCTCACACATTCCATCTGAATATCTATCTCTTCATCTTTGTGAATATGAGATTGTGTGTGGGTATGATTGTGTGAGGATAACTGGATCTACTGTAGAGTGTATATAATCCCAAATGACAGTCATTTTGTTCTTTCCTTCCAAGATCCCCTTTAAATTTTCTGTCTTTATATTATTGTATAGAGAAAATGGTTGGTAGTTCTTTTTATATTGTATTTCTCCTTCAACAGTTCTATCCTTTGTTTTGCTTGTTAATTTCAGGAAGGCTTCATCTTTGTGCTCAGCAAACCACCCTTTCCTTAGCATCCATCCACTAGTTAAGAGGCAACTTTCCAAACAAGATCCAGAAGTCAGCTCATTGAGGAACAGTTTCTAAGACAATGGAAAATTGGTTTTAATTATTTTAGATCATTATGTATGTGTGTTCAGTCAAGTAAGTTTTGTTCAACTCTTTGTGACCCTATGGACTATAATCTACCAGGCTCCTCTGTCCATGGGATTCTCCAGAAAAGTATGCTGGAATGGATTGCCATGCCCTCCTCTAGGGGATCTTTTCAACCCAGGGACATGTCTCCTGCATCCTCTGCATTACAGGTGGATTTATTACCCACTGAGCCATCTTGGAAGCTCTTAGATCATTATCAAAGTAGTCAATTGCCAAAAACCTATAAAAGTCATTTGAAATATATGCTTCTGATCCCAGGTATACCTATTTTATCCTGGATTGCAGGTTGAACAATTCCATTTATTTCAAAAATATTTATTTAATACGTGCTTTGTTCAAAAATATATTCCTTTAGGACTGCAAGCATATAATGAATGGTTATGGTTACAGAGTGTTATGGCTGGAAGGGACATTATCCTTTTAAATCTTGAATAGGAATTTTTTTCTAATAACTGACAGAAAACCAACTCAAACTATATAAAAGGGGAAAAGTATTTCATTGAATCACAAAATTGAAACGTACAGACGTGGACTGACTTCAGATGTAGCTGAATCCAGACACCAAAATTCAGACTCATTGGAAAAAACCCTGATGCTGGGAAAGATTGAAGGCAAGAGGAGAAGGGGATGACAGAAGATGAGATGGTGGGATGATGGCATCACCGGCTTGGACATGAATTTGAGTAAGCTCTGGGAGTTGGTGATGGACAGGGAAGCCTGCTGTGCTGCAGTCCATGGGGTCCCAAAGAGTTGGACATGACTAAGCAACTGAACTGAACTAAGACACCAAAATAATTATCATAATAATCACTCTTGCCATTTATTTTCTCTCTCTCCAAACCCTACTCTCATAGCTCTTCTTTCTTTGAGTTGCATTCAGTCTTAAGCAGATTCTCTCCACCTGGTGGAAGAGACGGTCTCTGGCAGCTTTACGCTGTTAATGATTTTTTCAGCTTATATATTTTGAAAATTAAAAAGGGCTCTATTTCACCTGATTCCATGCAGTTTAAATACCACCCCCCCCCCCACACACACACACAATTTTCTAACCCTGCTTAGTCTTTGTGTTCAGCCCTGGAACAATCACTCTGCCTGAGGATATGAAAAACTCGAGACCCTGCAGTGGCAAAGCTGGTGGCCATGTGACCGACAGTCTTTCTGGAATAGACTGGGAGAGGGACAATTCTCAAAATAAAAGGAGTCTGGGAAGGTAAAAAGAGGCTGTCTGCTTATCCCATTCTTGTGTCTTGTAGATAAGAACACTGCTGCTGCTGCTGCTGCTAAGTCGCTTCAGTCGTGTCCGACTCTGTGTGGTCCCATAGATGGCAGTCCACCAGGCTCCCCCGTCCCTAGGATTCTCCAGGCAAGAACACTGGAGTGGGTTGCCATTTCCTTCTCCGGTGCATGAAAGTGAAAACTGAAAGTGAAGTAGCTCAGTTGTGCCCAACTCTCAGTGACTCCATGAACTGCAGCCTACTAGGCTCCGCCGTCCATGGGATTTTCCAGGCAAGAGTGCTGGAGTGGGGTGCCATTGCCTTCTCCCTAATAATACTGAATTCAGGTCAAAGAGAGTAAGTGAGTAAACAGCTACTGACAATCTAAGACTAATATTCAAGTTTTATGACTCCTTCATCACATTCTGCTCTTAACAATAAGGGGAGAACAATACAGAAGTTCAGAAGGGCTACACAGTGAAGTGGTCAATGCAAAAGCCAGGCATGCTTGTGATAAGTCACTCAGTCATGGCCAACCCTATAGACTATACAGAGCCTGACAAGCTACTCTGTCTGTGGGATTCTCCAAGCACGGATACTGGAGTTGGCTGCCATGCCCTCCTCCGGGGGATCTTCCTGATGCAGGGATCGAATACGTCTCTTATGTCTTCTGCACTGGCAGGCAGGTTCTTTACCACTTGCACGTACACCACCCTGGTGTAGTCCCAACTCTGTGTCCTTGAAAAGGGAGTTAACCCTTTTTGTGCCTTACTTGTCTCTTCTACAATATAGGGAGACTGTGCCTGCTCTATTGCAATGTTAACCAATGTAAAAGGAATACAAAGGTTAATAAATGTAAAGAGTTTCAAACAACGTCTGGATAGTAATATATAAAGTTTGGTTCTTCTTTTTATTAAACACGTACTAAAAGCAAAGTATTTTGCACGTATATTATGCCACGTAATCTTCACAAAAGTGTAATGCAATAGCCATGATCATCCTCTCTTGACAGAAAAACTATGGGTTCTTGAGAAATGAAACAATTTGCTCAAGATTATATACCTAGATAGGAACCAGGGTTTGAACTTCTGTCTGTCTGACAACAAAGCCTAAGTTTTCACATGATACTAAGTGATAAATGTCATAAGACAGGTTCAAAGAAAGTGCTTCAGGAGCCCAGAAGAGATAGCAATCACAACTAACTAAACTGTTAAGAAACAACTATTCTTTATATTAGAAGCAACTGACCCAGCTCCTGGCACATTGTACTTCAATAACTCAATTCACAAATATTTATTGAGCACCTAACATATTCAAATACAGTGGTTAGCATAATTGTTCAGTTCAGTTCAGTTGCTCAGTGGTGTACGACTCTGTGACCCCATGAACTGCAGCACACCAGGCCTCCCTGTCCATCACCAACTCCTGGAATTCACTCATGTCCATCGAGTCAGTGATGCCATCCAGCCATCTCATCCTCGGTCGTCCCCTTCTCCTCCTGCCCCCAATCCCTCCCAGCATCAGAGTCTTTTCCAGTGAGTCAGCTCTTCACATGAGGTGGCCAAAGTATTGGAGTTTCAGCTTCAGCATCAGTCCTTCCAAAGAACACCCAGGACTGATCTCCTTTAGAATGGACTAGTTGGATCTCCTTGCAGTCCAAGGGACTCTTAAGAGTCTTCTCCAACACAACAGTTCAAAAGCATCAATGCTTCGGCACTCAGCTTTCTTCACAGTCCAACCCTCACATCCATACATGACCACTGGAAAAACCATAGCCTTGACTAAATGGACCTTTGTTGGGAAAGTAATGTCTCTGCTTTTCAATATGCTATCTGCTGCTGCTGCCAAGTCGCTTCAGTCATGTCCGACTCTGTGCGACCCCAGAGACGGCAGCCCACCAGGCTCCCCCGTCCCTGGGATTCTCCAGGCAAGAACACTGGAGTGGGTTTCCATTTCCTTCTTCAATGCATTTCCTTATTCAATACATGAAAGTGAAAATTGAAAGTCGTTTCCGACTCTTAGCGACCCCATGGACTGCAACCTACCAGACTACTCCATCCATGGGATTTTCCAGGCAAGAGTACTAGAGTGGGTTACCATTGCCTTCTCCAATATGTTATCTAGGTTGCTTATAACTTTCCTTCCAAGGAGTAAAGGTTGCAGTCACCATCTGCAGTGATTTTGGAGCCCCTCAAAATAAAGTCTGACACTGTTTCCACTGTTTCCTCATCTATTTCCCATGAAGTGATGGGACCAGAAGCCATGATCTTAGTTTTCTGAATGTTGAGCTTTAAGCCAATTTTTTCACTCTCCTCTTTCACTTTCATCAAGAGGCTTTTTAGTTCCTCTTCACTTTCTGCCATAAGGGTGGTGTCATCTGCAGATGACCATAATTATGAAGAATGAAAGAAACTAGTATGGACCATTGTCTGCTACATTCTTTTTTCAAGTTAGGAGAAAACTTGGACGGTAAAGCAGAGTGTTGTTCATCACAAGCCACACTCTGGGCAGGGGACAATGTCAGAGGCCTTTATCTACATCTCTTCCCTGGCTCTGAAGTGCCATAAGAGGATGGCTGCAGGAGTCTGGAAAGATTTATACATTGCTATAATATAAATTATACCATTGTTACCAAAATAACCTTTGGGTGGGTACTTGAAAAATCTTGAATGTAGAAATTATGATGTGAAAAGAATAAAAGATGACAAATCCATATATTTGAAAGATGGAAACTTTATTATGAGGACTAGTCAGTTGAAGTTTAGAAGAAACCGGAAGACTTGGAGAGGACAGATATTGTCTCCAGCTCTGCCGTATTCCTATGGAAACAGTAGCATTTTGTGGTTCTAGAGACTCACCTAGAAGGGACAAATGCGCACGTTACCAAGACTCCTATTTTCATCACAGGTTGCTAACCCTCATATTCCTGACATCAGAGACTTGGAACTGACTGGCACTCATTGGTCATATTCTTGTCTCACATCTTAATACTTAAACAGTAATTCAATTAACAGATTATAAATAAACTATAAGGTGATAGAAGCCAAAATCATTATTGTCTCTGAAGATGGCACATTGATTGGGAAACTTCTGGGGAAAATCTATAACTTAATCTGAGTGGTAATAAAAAAACCCAGAGGATGGTGACTGAGAAGGATGAAAGTAGAAGGACAATAAGGGCCACACACACTCACAGTGGAAAACTCTCCCCACACCCTGCAAATTGGAATGATATGAGCTGATTAGCCTATTGAATGATAAGCTTTGTTTAATAAGGAAAAAATTCACATGCTACTTTTTGGATAATATTGCAAGATATCCCACCCCCAAATTCTCCTTTAATGGCATTTCCATTTCCAGAAAAATAGCTTTTCTTATTTTTTTGATACTTTGCATTTGCTTTTACTTTTCTCTTGGAACAGAGTCTGTACTATCATTAAAATATCTGCAATACCTATTCGTAATGTTTTTATAATTAGTAAGAAGGAGTAAGGTTTTACCATAAGGATCCGTACAGAAAATGTTGACAACTTTCACTGTCCCACAGACTCAAGCTGCTAGGAATTGTGACTTTATACAAAAGAGAAAATGGATGTTGTCATGGTTCCTCATAAGGGTGACATGAAAATAAATGAAGTTTTGGGCAGAAGGATATTTCTCAAGTGACAGGTTGAATGCCAGAACACTATTATAAGCAATGAAAACACACTTATGGCCAGAGAGGAAAAGTTTTTCAAACACTAAATTTGTGTGCATAGAGCTGAGAAATATTCAAAAGATGAAAGTTGTAGGAGTATCTAACTTAAATTTTAAAACTAAAGCTTTTTAGCACCTGTCCAACTTAAATTTTAAAACTAACGCATCTAGCATCCATTTTCATAGGTGAACAACAAAGGTCTAGATATGAGAATGTGCTGCATCAGTGTGCTCAGTTCCTTTTTATTTCTTACATTTCATTAAATATTTAATGCAGAACAATTCCAGGTCATTTGCAAATGAGAAAAATTGAAACTCACAGTGAAATAATTCACTTCATATCACACAACAGTTAAGTGACAGTGTCTAAATAAAGACCCAAGTTCTCTGTCCCTAATCCCCACTCTCAAACTGCTATCCAATTTTTTTAAATCAATAAATAGTTACTTTTTACATCAAGCACTTACGTACTTACGTGTTTCCACATATTTCACATTAATACAAAGTTTGAAAGAAAGATCTCTATGACTGCTACTCAAAGTTGCCTATGTTTGAACTGTTTATTACCAGCATTCCATGAATGGTCAAGAAAGTCCTGTTACATTAAAAAAAATTAAAAATAAAGTCAGCTGACTTAAATGGTGTGCTTAGCAACTTAGTTGATTGACATTCTGGCTCCAACTCCTTACCTCATTCCAAGTCAGTAACAAACACTTCTAGGATCCACACGAATCCTTGGTCCCCATACTGAGTGACATTGATGGAAATTCGTACAGATCTGACCTAGAAATCTGAGTACAGTAAAGATTTTGCAGTATCTAAATGACAAAGAGAAAAATACTCAAATAATCACACAATAAATTATGACACTAGAAGGTTTAGTGTCAAGGACTGATGTTAACCTGATTTTCCTTTTGTGCTAAGGAAACACATGGTCTAGGAATGAGGTTTATCTTCCTTTACCTGGCAACTTGCTTCGTTTCATACATGAAGACTCCTCTCCCCACCTGCTCCCTCTTTTCCTTTCACTGCCACACACTTTCACATGGGTTGTGTGCCATTAGCCAGGGGCATGCCATCAGGAGAAAGAGGGAACAATTTTGCCTCAGTCAGATGTCACCTACAATTTTAAGATGAATTTCAAAAAGGAGTAGAAGAGAAGGTTTTATGCCAAATGAAAGATTCTGCATGAGGATTTTATTCTCTCTAGCTTTGGGGGGAAATTCCTGAATAATAAATAGAGGAGCAAGGTCACTCACCTTTATAAACTGCCATTGAACAGGGTAGGTCAAGCACAGGAGGTAAAGGATAAGAAAAGGAATACTTAGAACTGATTGCAAACAGAATTTACCCTTTGTCTACCATGCCAGAACATTCTATCAGTTCAAATCAAACACAAAACAAAATTTGTATAATGTAGATACCTGATTAAATTCTTCCCCTGGAGGAGTCTATGAAAATTCTTAAATCTATGTGCCCATGCTAAATACCTTTGGGAATTATATGAAGACTTTGTTTGGATCCATTTAAACTATGGCATACATTTTAGGGAGTGTTTGAGGAATTCCTAGAAAATACATGTGATGCAATGTAAAATTGATTATGTCTTCCTCCAAATGCCACAGAAACTTTTATTCAACTATTGCCCGGTTGCTGTTCTGTACATTTCCAAGACAAATTCTGAAGATTAAATTTCACCTCATTTGGAATATGTACTTTTACTAGATAATTAAAATGTCGCAAAATTCAGAGGCCTCAATCACAGAAGAAACAAGAGCTATGCTATTTAAGGAAGGGAGGAAGGAAAGAGGCCACCTCTGTTTGTAATGAATTAACACAGGACTGAATTTGAATTACTATCAAAACTGCTAATATAATGTACCCATAGCCAGAGGGAAACTCATTATTTAAATATTTGTTTTACATATAAATGTGTTTAAAACTGTGAATCATTATATTGGAAATGAGTGAGTAATGTACAAAATTTCACTTATCCTTGTTCTGATATCAGAATTAATTTGTAACAGGTCTATTTACAACCTGTTTCAATCAAGAATGAGGATTTAAGGTAAGTAACAAAATACTATTATTTCTTTTTGCCAACATCTCAGATTTCAGCACACAAAAAAGTTCCAGTATTGTTCATAATAGAGAAATAAAACTGGAGGAGTAGTGAGTAAATTATGCTAATATACTTAATGGCATTTTATATAAGTATAAGATCATACTTGTGTACAATAAGATAGTGGGGGAAAAACTTCATAAATAATGTTA